>CAUYPK010116257.1:0-37839 GCA_963574355.1 Loris lydekkerianus | reverse complement strand
GCCTTCTGACCAGTCTGCAACCTCTGGTTGCGTAGCAGTAAACTCAGGAGCTGGAGCAGTCCATTCACCCTGAAATTCCTCCTTGGTCACAGCTTTCGCAGCAGCAGCCTGCTCTTCCTTTTCAATCTCTTCAGGATCTCTGTAGAAATAGAGATCAGGCATGACCTCCTAGGGATGTTCACGGGAGAAGGTGCCACACATGCGGAGAACTTCCCGGGCCAGCACCCACCTCATCAATCCTACTGAGTGAGCTCCCGTGTTGTTGCAAGGGATGGCGATGTCCACATAACACAGAGGAGAATCTGTGTTCCACAGAGCAATGGGAGGCAGGTTAACATAAGATGCCTCTGTGAGAGGTCGGTGGTCAGCCCTGGGACCAGTAACCACTAGAAGACGAGGCTCCTGGAAGGCTGCCTGGATCTGGTTAGTGAAGTTTCCAGAAGTGAAGCGGCCAGCAATAGGAGTGGTTCCATTGGCAGCAGCAAACTCCAGCACAGCTCGCTGGCCAGTGTTCCTGGAGGAAATGACACTGACATCAGCAAGGTTTTCTTTTCTTTTCTTTCTTTCTTTTTTTTTTGAGACAGAGCCTCAAGCTGTTGCCCTGGTTAGAGTCCTGTGGCATCATAGCTCACAGCAACCTCAAACTCCTGGGCTCAAGCAAGTCTTCTGTCTCCGCCTCCCAAGTAGCTGGGACTACAGGCGCCCGCCACAACGCCCAGCTATTTTTTGGTTGCAGCCGTCATTGTTGTTTGGCGGCCTGTGCTGGATTCGAACCCTCCAGTTCAGGTGTATGTGGCTGGCACCTTAGCCACTTGAGCCACAGGCGCCGAGCCAATCAGCAGGGTTTTCAATGGCAACCATGGCCCGAGCTGCCAACAGAAGCTTCTCCCAGGTCCTCTTCAAGTTTATGACATAGATGCCATCACTTTTCCTTTTGTAGATATCCTGTTCCATTTGGAAGTCAAGGTTGGTGCCACCTAAGTGGGTTCCTGCTGCAAGGACTTTGAGGACATCCTCCTTCAATTTGCAGGACATCAAGGGCTCCAGACATTGTGAAAATTTTCCTTTAAGTTATGGTGGGAATCCAGAACATATGGGCCGTATGGGCCCTTCCCGAGGGGCGCGGAAAGGTCTTTATTTATTTTTGAGACAGAGCCTTACTTGGTCATCCTTGGTGACAGTGGCATATTTAGCTCACAGCAACCTCAAACTCTGGGGCTCAAGTGATCCTCCTGCCTCAGCCTCCCGAGTAGCTGGGACTACAGGCACCTGCCACAAGACTTGGCTATTTTTTTTTTTTTTTTCTTTTTGAGAAAAAGTCTCAAGCTGTTGCTCTGGGTAGAGTGCAGTCACGTCATACCTCTCACAGCAACCTCCAACTCAGGCTCAGGTGATCCTTTTGCCTCAGCTTTTCTATTTTTAGTAGAGATAGGGTTTCGCTTTTGCTCAGGCTGGTCTCAAACTCGTGAGCTCAAGCCATCCACCTGCCTCGGCTTTCCAGAGTGCAAGGATTACAGGTGTGAGCCACCATGCCTGGCCTTGGCTAATTTTTAATATATATTTTTTAACACTTTAAGAATGTGAAAGCTATTATTAGTTCTCAGACCACACAAAAATGAGTGGCAGGGCTCGGCGCCTGTGGCTCAAGCGGCTAAGGCACCAGCCACATACACCTGAGCTGGCGGTTCCAATCCAGCCTGGGCCTGCCAAACAATGACAGCTGCAACCAAAAAATAGCCAGGTGTTGTGGTGGGCACCTGTAGTCCCAGCTACTTGGGAGGTGGAGGCAGGAGAATCATTGAGGCCAGGAATTGGAGGGTGCTGTGAGCTGTGATGCTACAGCACTCTACCCAGGGCAACAGCTTGAGGCTCTGTCTCAACAACAACAACAACAACAACAACAAAATGAGTGGGGTAGCTGGGCCTGGTGGTTCACACATGTAATCTCAGAACTCTGGGAGGCTGAGTTGGGAGGATGGCTTGAGGTCAGAAGTTTAGCACCATCTTGAGCAACACAGCAAGACCCTATCTTTACCAAAGAATAGGAAAAATTAGCCAGATGTTTCAGCCTGTCCCAGTAGTTCCAGCTACTTGGGAGGCTGAGAAAGGAGAATCGCTCGAACCCAGGAATTTGAGGCTGCTGTGAGCTATGCTGATGCCACTACACTCTAGCTGGGGTGACAGAGTGAGACTCTGTCTCAAAAACACAGAATGAATGCTATGCTAGACTTGGCCCATGGGCTGCAATCGGCCAACCTCTGGTCTGGAAAATTTGGGCAAGGTCTTTGAAGATTCTGTTTAACTTCAGCAAAGACATCAAGATCTGTACTTTTTCCCAGAGCTGCAGATGCTGGCACAGATGTAGAGAGAAGAGAACACTTATACATTGTTGGTGGGCCTGCAAACTAATATTTATTTCTTTGGAAAGAAATATGGAGAATCCTCAAAAAACTCAAATTACACCTTCCATTTGATCCCATAATCCCTTTACTAGGCATCTACCCCATAGAAAAAAATCATTTTATCATAAGGACATTTGCACTAGATTGTTTATTGCAGCTCAATTTACAATCACCAAGATGTGGAAAAAACATAAATGCCCATCAACCCAGGAATGGATTAATAAAATTGGTATATTTATATCATGGAATAATAATAAAAGATGGAGACTTTTCATCTTTTGTATTAATCTGGATGGAGTTGAAACACATTCTTCTTAGTAAAGTATCACAAGAATGGAAAAGCAAGTATCCAATGTATTAAATACTAATACGAAGCCAGTAGATGATTTAATTCATGCCCACAGAGGAGAAAAACTCAATTCAATTCAAGTTGTGGGGAGGACAGCGGAGGGAGGACGAGGGAGGGGGCTGGGTGGGTTCCCACCTAGTGGGCATAATGTAAGGATATATGGCACACCTCCTGGGTTCAGGACACACCAAGAATAGGGACTTTACCTAACAAATGCAAACATTATAACCTAATTGTGTCCTCATATTAATCTGAAATTAAAACAATTATTTAATAAAAAAGACCTGTGCTTTGTGAACCCAAGGGCCCCCAGAGGAATCTCCAGTCATTTCTGTTATTTTTCACTGTCTGTCAATAAACTTCAGTGTTTTTGTTATATACAAAAATAAGTCAATGAAGTCTCACTTTTGTTTTGTAAGAAAATAGCATAAATGCACTAGAAATCTTATTACAGACAAAACAGCACCAAAACAACAGACACTGGGAACCAACAGTTTTGAGACCAAGGTGTTCTCATGTTGCAGAAGCAGTTTCTTTTTCCGTTTTCACAATACTTCACTTAGAATAATGGTCTCTAGTTCCATCTAGGTCGTTACAAAAATACTAAACGGCCGAGTAGAATTTCAAGGTGTCACTTTTGTCAAAACCAAAATGATAAGGGAACACCAAAATGTAATGAAGACCCCTGGACTGGGTGTGGTGGCTCATATCTTTAATTCTATCACTTTTAGAGGCTGAAGTGGGAGGATTACTTCAGGCCGGAAGTTCAAGACCAACCTGGGGAATATATTGAAACCCTGTCTCTATTAAAAAAAAAAAAGAAAAGAAAAGAAAAGAAAGACAAGAAAGACAGAAAAGAAAGGAAAAGAAAAAAAGACAGAAAAGAAAGAAAGGAAGAAAAAGAAAGAAAGAGAAAGAAAGATAGAAAAAAAAGAAAGGAAGGAAGGAAAGAAGGAAGGAAGGAAAGGAAAGGAAGGGAGAGAAAAGCTGGGTGTGGCAGTGTATGCCTGTTGTCCCAGCTACTTTGGAGGGTGAGGTAGGAGAATTCCTTGAGGCTGCAGTGAGGTATGATCACACCAATGCATTCTAGGGGGACATAGTGAGATCCTGTCTCCAAAACAAAGAAATGTAGGAGGATCAAGTCAGTAAGTTTGAATGTTGAATGGATGAAGGTAAGATGTCGAATAATAGGGCAGAGAATGGTGAGTGAATATCAGTGGGCCCCTCTTCCAAGGTGCTTGCTGAACTAAACTGGTTAAAGAAACCATCCCAATTGGGAACCTCTGCACGATTGAGTGTTCTGGTCCTACCACCTGGATGCCCTGTCAGCTTCTACACTTTTCCAAGTCTTAACTTTTCTTTCTTTTTTTATTTTTTTGAGACAGAGTCTTACTCCTGGTGTCACAGCTCACAGCAACCTCAAACTCTTGAGCTCAAGCCGTCCTCTTGCCTCAGCCTCCCAAGTAGCTGGGACTACAGGCGCCCACCACAGCACCTGACAATTTTTAGAGATGAGGTTTGGCTCTGGCTTAGGCTGGTCTCAAACCTGTGAGCTCAGGGCAATCCACCCACCTCAGCCTCACACAGTGCTGGGATTACAGGCGTGAGCCACTGCACCCAGCACAGCCGTAACTATTTGTTAACATTCAAGGCTGATGCCCCCTCTTTGTGAAGTCTTTTCTGATCATCCCCTCTGGAAGTGATTTCTCCTTCTTTGGACTCCTACCATGCTCCCCTCCTTCTGGCCCAGTGACTTGACAGCTACTTCCCAGTGTCTAAGTGTCACCTTCTAGAGTGAATCTGTTTGAAGGTGGCTATTATGGCTGATACCTCTTGGTCTCTCTCAGTACCTAGTCTGGTGCCCAGACATTGTGTCCAGTAAGTGCTGACTGATGAATGAGTAACTTACACAACAACCCAAGCTTTCTCTCCCAGTCTTTTTTTTTTTTTTTTTTTTTGGAAGAAAAAAGGACTTGCCTGAGGAGTTTCCCTGGGACAAATGACAGTGCCACGCACAGCTGCCTAGCCAGTGACTTACTCCTCTGAGTGAGCTGGAGTTGTGCTGGGTTTAATTTAAGCTGTTTCCGTTTCATGCTTTAAAAGGACTTTCCCATGACAGACTTGGGACCTGCAGTTCTGCACCCTTAGCACTACGGCTCAGAGATTAGTGGGGAGCAATACGGCCAAGGGTGCTGGACCCTGACCTGGTTCCAATTCAGCACCAGAGCTGGAGGTTTCTGCAGACATGTGGTTTGGTGCCTCCTTCCTGGCTCAGCAGCAGAGCGTGGGGTCGTAGGGTACAATCTCTGGGCTTTTGCGTGGAGGTGTGGGCTTTGCATCTGAGTACCTAGACTTAGGCGAGGTATACTTGGTCATGCATGTGAACGTGGGGAGTGAGGGTGTACCCGAGTATTTGAATTTCTGCGGGGCGTGTCTGGGCACCTTTCCAAGTTTGTGTGATTTTAATGGTGTGTGGACTTACAGGCATGTATGTGTCATGTGTGTGTTACGTGTGTGTGTGTGTGTGCTCATGTGTATGTCTGGCCTAAATGAGAGCACTCGCTCTCTCATCTAAGTTTCTGCCTTGCTGGGTGTGTACATCTGCCATCCAGTGTGTGAGGGACCAAGGACCGAAAATGAGAGGTTATTCCTAGATGTGAACAAATGAAGTAAAATCCAGGTCTGTGTGGCCTTTATTTCCTCAGGTGCAAGTGGGCTGAGTTTGGGTTAAGGCAGGGTGGGAATATAAGGGGGAGGGGGGTGTTAGGGATTGGTGCGCTAGTTCCTTTCTGGGCAGGATGTTCTTTCCTGGACTGGACGGTTCTATTTAGGTGGGTTCCTACATTCAGCTCTGTCAGTGTGCTGCCAAGGACAATGGCTCCCTCTTGTCTCCAGACCCTGACCTTGGCACCACACAAAACAGATTCTGATTGGCTTATTGAATCCTCCTTCTTCCTGAGAGGGGATGATGGTTGGGTGAGGGGAAAATTGTCCCCAGCTGGGAGTCTTCTCTTTATAATGTCATTTCTTCTTGGTGCTCTGTGCTCCTGATAGGGGCCCTGGGAACCACAGGAGCCCTGAGCCTTGAGTGTCCATGACATCAATTGAAATATTTTAATGGGGTCCAGATGGCAAAAAACGGAAGACCCTTTTTGGAAAGCCAAGGCTGTCTTCCACTGTCCCCACCTCCCAGGAGAGAGCTGGCATTCCCAGCACTGTTTACATTCCTACCCTCCTGCACCCCCACCCCCACCCTGTCCTCACCCCTTCCAGGACCTCTCTACTCAGGGCTTGAAGATAAACTGTGCCCCCATAAACAAAGCCATCCTTCCAGCCCTCTGCTCAGAATCCTGCCCTTTCTTCAGCCCTCTTTCCTACACCCTTCTTCACTGCTGCATTAACCCTTTCATCTCCAGGGGATCAGGAGGAGGTCACTGTGGATGGCTCCCTGCACCTCCACCTCCCTCCCCCCAAACTCCTCTCCAGCTGGGAAGGTAGAACAAGCTGCCAGTAAAGGCCAGAGGAGAAAAGCTCCAGGCTGGAGACCTGGGAGAAGTGGGTTTTCTTCCCTGCTTCATCACCATGCTTCCTCTCTGACCCTGTACAAGAGTCCTCAGGAAATGGTTTTTTTTTTTTTTTTTTTTTACCCAGAAAGGGCCTCCCTCTATTATCCTAAGTAGAGTGCCATGGCATCATCATAGCTCACAGCAACATCAAGCTCCAGGGCTCCAGCAATTCTGCTGCTTCAGTCTCCCAAGTAGCTGGGACTACACCTGCCACACACACCTAGTTTTTCTATTTTTTGTAGAATAGAATTTTTTTTTTTTTTTTTTTTTTTGAGACAGAGCCTCAAGCTGTCACCCTGGGTAGAGTGCTGTGGCATCACAACTCACAGCAAACTCCAACTCCTGGCTCAAGCGATTCTCCTGCCTCTGCCTCCCAAGTAGCTGGGACTACAGGCGCCCACCACAACACTGGCTATGTTTTTTTTTTTTTTTGGTTGCAGCTGTCATTGTTGTTTGGCGGCACGGGTTGGATTCGAACTCGCCAGCTCAGGTGTATGTGGCTGCCGCCTTAGCAGCTTGAGCCACAGGCGCCGAGCCTGTAGACTAGAATTTTGAGAAAGGCAGGAGGTGTGAATCAGGCCACTGCTTTCTCTTTCAGGCTCTGAGGGTGCCTTCCATCCTTCCTTCTTGTCCCCAGACCCTGACCCCTTCCCTGGGTTAGGAGGACAGAGTAGGAGTGGAAAGGGCCTGTCTCCTGTGGGGTACTGGGACAAGGCGCAGCGGGCTGTCTTCACACATTGCACCTTGGTGCCCCAAAAGACGCCCTGCCTTGCTTTCTCTCCTTTCTCTGTGAGGGGATAAAGCTACCTCACCTGATGTCCTTGCCCAAAGCTGCCAATCACAGGATGGGCAGGCTCCTTTGGGAGAATAAAGTCAAAACTAATTCCCAACAAACTCCCTTTATGGGCTGTCTCCTGTCATCCCTCTACGCGCGTCCAGGGCGGGGCTGTCTCCGTGTGCGCGCCAGGCCCCGCTCTCTCTCTATGATCGTGCCCAGCCCCAGGCTCTCTCCGTGATCGCGCCCAGCACGGGGCTCTCTCGGCGATTGCGCCCAGCCCCGGGCTCTCTCCGAGATCTCGCCCAGCACCGGGCTCTCTCCGTGATCGCGCCCAGCACGGGGCTCTCTCCGAGATCGCGCCCAGCACAAGGCTCTCTCCGTGAGCGCGCTCAGCCCCGGGCTCTCTCCGTGAGCGCGCCCAGCCCGGGGCTCTCTTCGTGAGCGCGCCCGGCCCCGGGCTCTCTCCGTGAGCGCGCCCAGCGCGGGGCTGTCTCCGTGAGCGCGCCCGGCCCCAGGCTCTCTCCGTGAGCGCGCCCAGCAAAGTCCACATGTGGGTGCTCCGACAGAAAAGAAGCCTGCACCCCACCAGCCAGCGCCCTGTGAAGACTCAGCCTACGTGGCCGGCCTGAGCATGGCACCTCCTCCTTTTCCTCCCATTTTCTATTTATCACTAGAGAGGAAGACAGTCCCATCCTGACTAGAAAGCAAGCTTCCCTGCCTCTTCTTCGGATTAGAAACCAAAAGCGGCATTTTTCCTTCCTTGACTTCTTCAACAACAGGAAACACTCTCCCTCTCCCCCCGCCATCTGGACCTTGACCGTGCCATTCTCTGATTCTTTCCCGAGAGGCTTTGGACACCCCCAAGGTTTGTGGGGGCTCCGCTGCCCTTCTCTGTGCAGCGAGGAAGGCACCTCATTTCTGCTTCATTAGCGGGGTCTCCTGCAGCGAGGCCCTGGCTTGTCTGCTGCGGGGGACCAGCCCTCCCTGTCTCGCCTTCTTTTCCTCTCAGCACCTCTTCCCTGGGGAAAGAAGTGGGTGGATGGGTGGCTCCCGCTTCCTGGGAGTGGCTACCTCCCTGGTCAGGGGGCTAAGCTTCCCGATCTGGCTGTAGCTGGGATGTCTGCCCCTTCCCAGCCCCAGGGGAGCAGCGTCTCTGATAGTTAAGAATCTCAGCGATTATTCACAGGATTTCTTTTCCTACCGCAGGAGTGAAGGAGACATTTCTTAGTCGTTTTTCTTCCATTTATGACCAGGAACTAATAGAGAAGACACAACTAGAAAGCCCTTCCTGCCCACCCTCTCTCTCCCAGGAAAAATCCCAGGCCAGTCCTTACTCAACAAGGTACCTTTGGTTTCCCAAGAACAGAGGCCCCTTCCTGGCTCCCCTTCAAGTCCTGTGTACTTGACCTGGGAAAGCAGATCAGATGTGTGTGGAGTTGTCTGTGCCATCTCAGAGAAGACAAAGGGAACCTTAGTGGCTTCTTTTCAGTTTTTTTCTTTTTTTCCTTGAGACAAGAGTTTCACGCTGTCACCTTGGGTAGAATGCCTGGGTAGCACCTCAAACTCCTGGGTTCAAGAGATCCTCTTGCCTCAGCCTCTGGAGTAGCTGGGACTACAGGTGCCCACCACGATTCCTAGCTCTACTTTTAGTAGAGATGGGGGTCTGGCTCTTGCTCAGGCTGGTCTCAAACTCCTGAGCTCAAGCAACCACCTGCCTCAATCTCCCAGAGCGCTGGGATTACCAGCCTGAGCTACTTCTTGCCAGGCCTCTTTCCAGTTCTGATAGATTTCACCTCTGTTCGCTGTGGGTGGGGTGGGGGATGGTGATGGTTGTTCATTCTGCTTTGCTCCCCAGAGGGGATAGGCCTGAGGCCAACACCAGCCACAGCCTAGACTGGAGGAGTTCTGGAACAGGACTGGGCTCTCCCAGGATGCCTGTGCTTCTGATAGAAATGAACCTTTACTGTGTGATTGTGGACAAGTCTCCATTTCCTCTCTGAGCTTCAGTTTAATTCTGTAAAATGCTGGTGTTGGATCTGATTGTCAAGACCCTGATTAGCTAGTATGCTATGCCACCCTATGGCCCTAGTCTAAGTGGGATGAAAGGAGAAAAAGTAAACACCACCAGCTGTTCAGAGGCCACTCAAATACACAAAATCTGAAAAACCTGAATGGATGATTACTCTGGGCAATGGGGAAGAGAGACAGGGTAAAGGGGCAGGAAAAACTTCCACCCAGTTTTTGCTCCCTTCCAAGAACTGAATTTTTTTTTTTTTTTTTTTTTTTTTTTACAGATGGAGTGTCCCTCTTTTGCCCAGGCTGAAATGCAGTGGCACAATCATAACTCACTGCAACCTGGAACTTCTGAGCTCAAGTGATCCTCTTGCCTCAGCCTCCTGAGTAGCTAGGAGTATAGGCTCCCATCACAATGCCCAGCTATTTTTTCTATTTTTAGTAGAGATGGGGTCTCACTCTTGCTCAGGTTGGTCTGGAACTCCTGAGTTCAAGGGATCCACCCACCTCAGCCTCCTAAGTAGCTGGGACGGTATGTGTGTGATACCATCCTTGGCTAATACGTCTTTTTTTGTAGAGATAGGTTTTTTTTGTTTTTTATTTATTTATTTATTTTTTTTATATAAAGACAGAGTCTCACTTTATGGCCCTTTGGTAGAGTGCCATGGCATCACACAGCTCACAGCAACCTCCAGCTCCTGGGCTTAAGTGATTCTCTTGCCTCAGCCTCCCGAGTAGCTGGGACTACAGGCACCCGCCACAACGACCGGCTATTTTTTTGTTGCAGTTTGGCCGGGGCTGGATTTGAACCCACCGCCCTTGGCATATGGGGCCGGCGCCCTACTCACTGAGCCACAGGCGTCGCCCAAGAGATAGGGTTTTACATGTTGGCCAGACTGGTCTTGAACTCCTGGCCTCAAGTGATTCTCCTGCCTCAGCCTCCCAAAGTTCTCAGATTATAGGCTGTGAACCACTGCACCAGCTCCACTAAGAACTTTAAAGCAGGAGAGTGGATTATGAATGGTAGCATATAATCATCTCTAACACATGTGATCTTGGGCAGGGAACAAGGCTGTGATGATCTGAATTCCTCTGGGCTGCTTCTTACTGTGTCACATAAACACACACACACACATATGCACCCCATGTGATGTTCATAGGACCATGAGCTGTGCACAGCAAGGGGGGAGGCTCTTCCCTGCAGCCACCGCCTCTTCTGGCTCTCTGGCACATGTTCTACATCACAGAACACTGTTTTCCCTGACACATAACTCCTAAGCCCCCAACACATAAACAGGAGCCTGAGGGTAGATTCAGAGGCCTACATTCACTGCCTGCTTCCAAGGACACAGAACAGGGGTCATCTGGGGGCTGAGGGCCAGTGTAATGCTCTCTCTGGGAAGTGTATGCATCTGTCCAGACTTGGATGACCTCTACAGACAGCGCTACTAATTCCCCTTGGGCTGGTCACCAGGATGACTTCACAGAGCAGTAGGCCACTTGCCTCCACCCCCCTGCTGGCCACCAAAAATGATGGTGAGAGTGTAAATGGCTTGGGGAGGGCAATTTGGCAACAGCTTTCAAATTTGCAACTTTATAATGTAGCAAATTCTACTTGTAGAATGTATTTATACATGTGCCTCAAACACATGTATTTATACATGTATTTATACATTTATACAAATGACCTGTAAACAAGTTGTTCTTTGCAATGTTATCTGTTAATAAAGAAGAGAAGTGAATTATATGTTCACTGACAGGTGGTTGGTTTCATAGATTATGATATATCCATGTAATGGAATACTAAAAATGGATGCTTTTGTGTATACATAGTTAAGTTAAAATTAACAAGGTGCAGAATACTGGGTATATTTTACTATTATTTAAGTAGAAAGAAAGGACAAAAGAATATATACATTTGTATTGACTTATATGTATTGACATATAAAATAGAAGGGTAAACAAGAGATAATTGTAGTTATCTGTTAGGGAGAGGAAAACTGAGATGAAGGCAACTTTTTATTAAATATTGTATTCATGGCTGGGCATGGTGGCTCATGCTTGTAATCCCAGCACTTTGGGAGGCTGAGGCAGGTGGATTGCCTGAGGTTAGGAGTTCAAGACCAGCTTGAGCAACAGCAAGACCTTGTCTCTAAAAATAGCCAGATGTTGTGGCAAGTACCTGTAGTCCCAGCTACTAGGGAGGCTGAGGCAAGAGGATTGCTTGAGCCCATGAATTTGAGGTTGCTGTGAACTATGATGCCATGGTACTCTACTGAGTGTGACTAAGTGAGACTCTATCTCAAAAAGAAAAATATTATATGCAAAATATATATATATATAATATATATATATATTTATATTTTTAGACAGAGTCTTACTCTGTCTCCCTGGATAGAGTACCATGGCATCAACATAGCTCACAGCAACCTGAAACTCTTGGGTTTAAGCCATCCTCTCACCTCAGCCTCTCGAATACCTGAGATTATAGGCACCCATCACAGTGCCCAGCTCATTTTTCTGTTTTTAGTAGAGATGGGGGTCTCACTCTTGCTCAGGCTAGTCTCTAACTCCTGAGCTCAAGCAATCCACCCACCTCAGCCTCCTAAAGTGCTAGGATTACAGGTGTGAGCCACTGCACCCAGCCCATTTTATATATTTTTATGGTTGAATAATGTGAATGTATTATGAATTCAAAAAATTAACTGCAATTTTAGACCACGCCTACACTCCCAGGATTTTGGGAGGCCAAGGCATGAGGATCACTTGAGGCTGGGATTTCAAGGCTAGCCTGGGCAAAACAGCAAGACCCTGCCTCTAAAAGAAAAAAAATTTTAAACTTAGCTAGGTGTGGTGACATGGGCCTGTTGTCCCAGCTACTCAGCAGGCTGAGGTGGGAGGAGCCCAGGAGTCTGAAGCTGTAGCGAGCTATGATCAGGCCACAGCACTGCAGCCTGGGCAACAGAACACTACAGTGTCTTTTTCTTTATTTTGAGACAGTCTTACTTTGTCACCCTCAGTAGAGTGCTGTGGCTTCACAGCTCACAGCAACCTCAAACTCATGGGCTTAGGTGATTCTCTTGCCTCAGCCTCCCAAGTAGTTGGGACTACAGGTGCTCGCCACAATGCCTGGCTATTTTTTGTTTCAGTTGTCACTGCTTTAGCTGGCCCGGGCCGGGTTCAAACCCGCCACCCTCGGTATATGGAGCCAGCACCCTGCTCACTGAGCCACAGGCACGGCCCACAAGACACTGTCTTTAAAAAAAGAAATCAAGTGAAAAAAACACAAAATCACAAAAAAGAATTATCCCACAGACCAAAGTGGCAAAAGAGAGAGCCTCTCATCCTGTCACCTTCTAGGGCAGGGGAAGAGCAGACTGAGGAATGTGAGGAGGAGCTTCAACAGAGGAGGGAGGAAAAAAGCCAGGTGCCTCCAGGGTTTGTGTGCTCATAAACGCCTTTACTAGGGGAGTCTGGAGTTTCTCTTCTCACAGTGTCACTTGGTTATGGGCTTAATCATTCCCTAAACTTAGACATGCTTATGTGATTTGGGAAGTCTTGTCTTTTTTGAAAATGTAAACATTTTTACACATGTCCTTCCAAACACAAGGTCACCCCTAAAGCAATGACATCCTTTAAAGTTTGCTTGACTTCCTGGCACCCTTTCCCTTCCCTTACCAACCCTGATGTCCTGGAAAAATCCCACTGAATTGTATGAATTTGTTTTAAAAATTAACTTTTGAGAATCTTATGATACCCCTTTTAGAGAACTGGCAATGCTAGGGTGTTGCAAAACTCAACTTGGGAGTGACAGCTTTGATGAGCAAGGAGCCACAGCCAAGACTTGGGGCCCAGTGGGACACACAGCACTCTGGCATGACTTGGGGTTGCAGAAGAGGGGGAGAGGACAGAGGCTGCCTCTTCACCTCCACCCACCGGACATTTGCATGGATCTGGAGGCCCCCTTGGGGTACATCATAGGCACAGAAGGCATTTGCTTAAAACCCCCTGACAAACTTTGCTCATGGGGGAGAGGCTGGGTCCCTGGAAGACAAGCTGGTTCTTTTTCCTCAGGGATAATTTTAGGTTCTTACTTCTCCTTCAGTCTTCCTAACTCCCAACCCCTGGCTCAGCCTCCCAGAGGGATTGCTTAGACCAGTGACTATACAGGGTTCTTTTGAAATAAAGAGCTGTTCAAAAGAGACTTGCTAGGGCATGGCCCTGGAGGCATTTTCCATGATCATTTACCCCCCCCCCTTTGGTTCCCTTGTTTTAGGGGAGGAAATGAAACAGCTCAAGGACCAGGTCCTGAGGGGCCCTAATGAAGGTATCATGTCTTCCTGCCCCTCAACTTGGACATTAGCTTATTTCCCAGTTTCACACCCAATCTAAGAGGAACTGGTTTAGAGGTTGGGAGAGCTTGGGCTGCAGAACAAAGTCTTAGAAATTAAGAACAGAAGAAGGGAAAGAAGCTTCAGCGACTTCAGGTGAGGGAGACCTCTGACAGGACATACGAGCTGGAGAGATTTAGGAGGTATTAAAACACCAGGCCTTGAGGCCCTGCCTGGTGGCTCATGCCTGTAATCCCAGCACTCTGGGAGGCCAAGGCGGGTGGATTACTTGAGCTCAGGAGTTCAAGACCAGCCTGTCCAAGAGCAAGACTCCATCTCTAAAAAATAGCCAGGCATTGTGGTGAGCACCTGTAGTCGGAGCTGCTTGGGAGGAAGAGGCAAGAGAATCACTTGAGCCCAGGAGTTTGAGGTTGCTGTGAGCTATGACATCAAGCTCTCAACTCAAGGCAACTGAGTGAGAGTCTACCTCTGGAAAACAAAAAAACAAAAAACAAAACAGCAAAACACCAGGCCTGTAGGTACACACACTCCAAAATGAACCTGTGAATTTCTCAACTCAATGCCTTCTAGTTTTTATTTTTATTTATTTATTTTTGAGACAGAGTCTCACTTTGTCACCCTTTGGTCGAGTGCTATGGCGTCACAGCTCACAGCCACCTCCGACTCTGACTCTTGGGCTTAAGCGATTCTCTTGCCTCAGGTTCCCAAGTAGCTGGAACTACAGATGCCTGCGACAATGCCCGGCTATTTTTTAGAGACAGGGTCTCCATTGTGAACTCAGGCAATCCACGTTCCTCTGCCTCCCAGAGTACTAGGATAACAGGGATGAGCCACTGAGCCCCACCTACCTTCTAGTTTTTAAAAGTTCACGAATAAAATCTCCATGGAAATGGAAGGAACACTTTACCTTAGAGGGAATGGCAATGTGGACAGGGGACAGTGGGGAAGACTCAACCTCAAACCCACTCTTGTATTTATAATGTCTTTATGACAGAAGAACTTAAAGAGAAAGGAACTATGTGGAAATCTTCAAGATAGACAGGGGTGTAGAAGGGGCGGTGCACAGTGGAGAAGAAGATGGGGAAATCAAAACTCTTTGGCATCCCAGGTTACCTAATGCAAAATCCAAGTGTGAAGAGGCAGCTGATGAAAAAAACTCCAAAACACGGCAAATTTCCACCATAGCTGGAAAAAAAATTATATATATATATATATATATATATATATATATATATATTTTTTTTTTTTTTTTTTTTTTTTCAGAAAACTGGAGGGGGAAAAAGGGTAAGCGAAATAGAGGAAGGGAAAGGGGCCATATCTCACTAGAATGAGTTCTTGGGAGAGGAGAGAAGTGAAGTGGCTGCCCTCTCTCTGCTTCTTTATTTTAAACATCTCAGCAGAGGGCACTCAAGCAGATGAGGAGCTGCTACCTTGCACCGTCTGCTTGACTGCCAAGGGCCACCTTTTCCTCCGACTAGTGGAAGGGTGGGGTGGGAGTGTCCTCTCTTCACCTTCCCCCAGTGTCGCTGCAGGACCTTCCAGGAAAGCAGGCGCAGAGCTCCAGGAAACCGGTGCTGAGGGAGTGCTGTGCTGACCCCTGGCTGTGGGAGGGGCGCAGAAGGGTCAGGGCATCTGCTACTCCAGCTTTGGCTAAAGGCGGAGGTGAGCACCCATCTTGCCTCCGTACCCACTCTCCAGTTCCCCTCCCGAGGCCCCTCCATTGAGACTATTGGCCGCTGCCCCTTTAAGCACAGTCACTCCTCCCTTCAGAGTGGTGGCACCAAGAGGGTAGGAAGGGGGGAGGCTGAGCGTTCCGGCTCCACCGGGAAGATGGCCCAGGCTGGGGGAGTCGCTCCCACGCCCCACCGTCCCCTCCCCTGACCAGGGTGATCTGAAAGGCTCCCGCCCCACGCGCGGCAAGAGCATGGCTCCGTGGCCTCACGGGAACAGTTCTCTGGCCTCGTGGCCAGACGCCCCCACCCTGGCGCCCAATACCGCCAACACGAGTGGGCTGCCAGGGGTGCCGTGGGCTGCGGCACTGGCCGGGGCGCTGCTGGCGGTGGCGGTGCTGGCCACCGTGGGAGGCAACCTGCTGGTAATCGTGGCCATCACCCGGACGCCGAGACTCCAGACCATGACCAACGTGTTCGTGACTTCTCTGGCCGCAGCCGACCTGGTGGTGGGACTCCTGGTAGTGCCACCAGGGGCCACTTTGGCGCTGACTGGCCACTGGCCGTTGGGCGCCACCGGCTGCGAGTTGTGGACCTCGGTGGACGTGCTGTGTGTGACCGCCAGCATCGAAACTCTGTGCGCCCTGGCCGTGGACCGCTACCTGGCGGTGACTAATCCGCTGCGTTACGGCGCACTGGTCACCAAGCGCCGCGCCCGTGCAGCCGTGGTCCTGGTGTGGGTCGTCTCCGCCGCTGTGTCGTTTGCTCCCATCATGAGCCAGTGGTGGCGCGTAGGGGCCGACGCCGAGGCGCAGCGCTGCCACTCCAATCCACGCTGCTGCGCCTTCGCCTCCAACATGGCCTACGTGCTTCTCTCCTCCTCAGTTTCCTTCTACCTCCCGCTCCTGGTGATGCTCTTCGTGTACGCGAGAGTGTTCTTCGTGGCTACGCGCCAGCGGCGCCTGCTGCGGGGGGAGCTGGGCCGCTTTCCGCCGGAGGAGTCTCCGCCGGCTCCGTCGCGCTCTCGGTCCCCGGCCTCGGAGCGGACGTGCGCTTCGCCCGAAGGGGCGCCTTCCTGCGGCCGGCGACCCGCGCGCCTCCTGCCTCTCCGGGAGCATCGGGCCCTGTGCACTTTGGGGCTCATCATGGGCACCTTCACTCTCTGCTGGCTGCCCTTCTTCCTGGCCAACGTGTTGCGCGCCCTCGGGGGCCCAGCTCTGGTCCCCAGCCCGGCATTCCTCGCCCTTAACTGGCTCGGCTATGCCAACTCCGCCTTCAACCCGCTCATCTACTGTCGTAGCCCGGACTTTCGCAGCGCCTTCCGTCGTCTCCTGCGCCGTCGCCGGCAGCAGGAGCCCCGCGCCGCGGCCGCCGCCTCCCCGGCCCGCGTCCCCTCGGGCGCCCCCGCAGCCCGGAGCAGCCCCGCGCCTGCCAGGCAGCGCCCGCCACGCGATGGGTAGGTGACCCGGGCGGAGGGACGGCGGCTCGGGGTCAGGGAGCATTCGGTGTCTGCTGGGGTCAACTTGAATTTGGGGGTTGCTAGGACAAGGTGGAGGATGGCTCTGCCTGGAGAGAAGAGGGAACTGGGAGTAGGGAACCAAATGGGATCCAGGCCCTCTCCTTTCCCGGATCCAACCACTAGGGTTGAAGCAAAGGAGGGCGGGCGGCGCTTTCTTCACCCGAAGGTGGGCCGAGGGCAGGCCGGGGGCGCTCCAGATGGGCCCTGGTTTTGGTTTTCTTTGGCCGCCCAGGTTTCGACCTGCCTCTCACACTTAAAAGAGACGACCAGTGGCTGTGCTATCACTAGGGCCTCAGTTGAGCTTTCTCTTCAAGGTTTAATGGCTGTGAAGGTGAGACTCCACTCCGAGTGTGAAGGACAGACCCGAGCAGGAGCCCGTGAGTGCCGCATCTGTGGCCCCCTCGCCCCTGGTCGGGTTGGAGTTGGGGGGTGGGATTTTTGTGGTGCCCTGATGCTTTTGTGTAATCGAATAGGCTTCCCAGCGTTCACGACCTCTACCCCTTCCCGCCAGAGTTCCTGTTCCGACCCTCTGCTCCTTCACCCCAAGGTATGTTCTATCCGTTTTTCAGGGCTTCGTGGGGAGTTACTTCGTAGGCCTGAAGGACAAGCGGCAGCGGGTTGGGAAAGACTCCGGCCTCTGCTCAGAAGGAGCCTGGAATCTCCTCGCTGTAACCCCGCCCTCCAAAGCCTGAAGAGTGGATGGAGCGGCGTGGGGTTCCCCGCCAAGTGGGGTTCACTACTCTCCTCTTTCTCTTTCTGAAAGAGGTTTTCCAAACCCCACCCGACCTTCACTACTATCTGCTCCAGAGCGTCTGGGCTGGCTGCGTGGGGCACCTGTCACCTTGTTCACCTGTGTGCTTGGTCCTTAGGGCAGAGAAAACACCCCTGGCTCCCTTCCTTTTGCAGTCAAGACCCTGATGAACCACTTGGTGTTCTCTAGGCTCTGAGGCCAGAAAGTTAGAAAAGGTCAAGGTTTGGGATTTGTCCTGAGCTCCCTCTGCAGGCACCAGCCTCTGTCACTTTTTCCACAGAACATCTCTGATCTACCTCATGGCAATGGGCAGTGTCAGGAAGGCCTCTTTAGGGTTTGGGGAAACTCCTGGGTTCATAGGAAGGTGAACCATTAGAAAGGATCCTTTGTTTTCCTTTTAAACTCAAATTAATAAATATTATTGAATGCAGTTTATCCTTTGCCCTTTTTTTCTCCCTTTGTTTTCTTTTCATAATCCACTCACTCCCTTCCCTTCGACTTAGAGCTGGCTTTTGACAGAGACAGTAAATTATGACTAATCCTCACCCCTTTCTTTCTAATCCTCATCAAACAAAAAAATGAAAAGCCTGTTTAGGTGAAGGGGAGTGAGCTTGACCCTATGACCCTCCTGCTTTCCCACCCTTTTTGAAACTCTTGGAAGTCAGTTGCAAGTGAGCAGCAAAGCCATGCTACCACAGAACTTCAGCAGAGTGCCAGCAGGGGGAGATGGCCTGCTGTGGCCAGGCTGGGGGCATGGGACCTTTCCTGTCTCTCATGCTATAAGCTGTGGGGACTCCTAAGGACCCACTGCCATCAGGATCCAGTTTCGTTCAATGCCTTATGTGCATGAGTGTGTGTGTGTGCGTGCCCGTGTGTAGGCACAGACCATTGTTTGTATTGGGCAAATGTCTTGTGTTATATTTTGATGTTTCCCAGCCTTTCTATAACCTGGGCTGCAGAAATTTCTATTGTTTTCTTGAAGTAAAACTGGAGTTACTAGTTTGAGCCTGTCAATACTTTTCTCCCCCCTTATTTTAATTTTTATGACCCTTCTCTGTTTGTTATGGAAAGAACATTTCTTTTTTTCTTTTTTCTTTCTTTCTTTCTTTCTTTCTTTTCTTTTTTTTTTTTTTTTTTAGACAGGGTCTCATTCTGTCACCCTGGGTAGAGTGCTATGGCATCATAGCTCACAGTAACCTCAAACTCTTGGGCTCAAGCGATCCTCTTGCCTCTTTTTTTTTCTATTTTTAGTAGAGATGGGGGGGTCTCGATTTTTGCTCAGGCTGGTCTTGAACTCGTGAGCTCAAGCAATCCACCTGCTTCCGTCTCCCAGAGTGCTAGGATTATAGGCATGAGCCACTACGCCCGGGCTGGAAAGAACATTGCTATGAAAATCACTGGATCACTTTGTGGGTTCTTATTTAAATTCCTTGAGCAAAGATCACTGTCCAGGCTGATTTACAGCATACCCAGTAAATGACAAACATTGTGGGTGCTTGTGTAATGGAACATACAGTGTTGGTGAGGTTCAGGGGTTCCAGAGTTATAAAACTTTGATCTGCCCTCAGGACAAGCTTGGTGGATGTCCCTGTGAATTGGACCTGTCTATGTTCGCTCTTTTCTCCAGGAGTCCAGATTTTATTTCTTAGAACATTTGCATACCAAAGATGACTTTCTCTTTTTCAAGCCTGAGTGGCATGAGATCTCCAGTGTCTGAGATGTGGAAGTTGACTTGGTAAGGACTAAATTTTTGAACTGTGGCTCAAAATGTGTAGAGGAAGAAGGTCTTACCTGATAAAAAAGAGAGCCTCATCTCCCCATTTCTGGATATTTTCCCATGTCACTGAGCAGAGCTGGCCAGCAAGTCCTCCAGTTTGTGGAATTGTCCTTGAACATTGTCCAGAGCTCATACTACTTTGGTCTTGGTGGACACACACCCGTGTGCCAGCTGTCAGACTCCTGGGGAATGTTTAGACTTGCGCTGGGGCCGTGGAGTCCATCTGCAGCTTGTTACCAGTGCCTCTGACAGAGTGAGAGGCAGTCCCTCTGGTCGTTTCTCCAGCAACTTGTAGCCAGGTGTCACACTGAGGTAGATTTACATCCTTGGAAGGGAGCGGGCTGCTTTTGCTAGCAGTCTGCCTGAGCACTCCAGCTGCAGAAGACAAACAACCATCTCAGACCCAGTCGAAGTGAAAACTTACAGACTAGTGGGAGCACTGAGCTGCTGAGGCCTGACTGCCCCAGAGTCTGATAGTGGAGCTGGGCGTGTGGCAGATGTGACAGGGAAAAGGGAGCTGAGTTGGAGGAGAGAGATGGTGAGTGGGTTTTTCACAGGAGATCTACCCTCTGCACTAGGGGTTAGGCTAAGGAGGAGGTGGCTGGACTTTCCTGGGGCTATTCCCAAGGCCGATTCTGCTGGGGAATGGAGGTGAGTCCAGGCTGTGACCCCCCAGGGCAATCCCTGGGCTTTCCATTCCTCACCGCTTCATTCCTCAGCTTCTATTGGGCAGGAGCACCTTCACAAATCATGCTTTCAGCTACCCTCCTTGTGGGTGGGGGGTTCGGGCTTAGTGGGCAGGAGAAGCTATAGAAATAGGGTTACTTTCTGTTTCTATCCTAAAAGCCAAAGATCCAGACACCTCTCAGGCCTCTGGGTTCGGTGTCTGTCCAGCCCGCTATGGGAAGTGCTGTTAACGTAAAAAGCAGCCGGTGAAGCACAGAGTGCAGCTCGGTTTACTTAGAAACTCCCGAAGGCCAAGGCCATCTCAGCTGGCATCGCTCGTCCCGTTATGAGATCAAGGGAAATCAAATGACTTTTCTCAGCTCCCTCATGTACAAAATGAACAGAAAATAAACTTTTTCTCTCCTTTCTCGCCTGTAGAAGGAGAAGGAGGGTGAAGGGATGGCTCCCCTAAAGCTGCCAAAAGTCCTGGGCGGAGCTTCGCGGCCTCGGCATTTGCTGCTCCGGAGGTGCAAGTGGTGCCGGGCGCCCCCTGATGGCAACGTGAGGCACAGCAGCCCTGGGCCGGGCCACTCTATTTCCTAGACTGGTGGCCATTTTCATAAGGCCTGGGTTGTCAGCGCTGGAAGAGGCCATAGAACAAATTTGACCTGACCCTTTATAAAACGGACAAAGAATCCTATTTCTAGAGAAGTGAGTTGAGTGTTCGAAATTACGTTAGCCATTGAAAGGAAGCAATGGGCTAGTGTAAAAAGCACAGAATTCAGAGATGTTAAAACAGGAAAAAAAGGAAAGAAAGGGACTATTTATTGAGCACTTGTTGTATGCCAAAGACTGTAAAAGGTGCTTTACAAATGCTATGATAGTTGGTAGTGACAAAAAATAAAAAACAGAGCTGCATAGAAACCAAATAGCTTGCTTGTGTTAAGCCTACTCTACCAGACTCCAAAGTTTCTTTTCTCTAATACACTGCTGAAAGACATTCAGTTGTATGACACAGATTAATTAGCCTCTCTGGCCTTTTCTTTGCCTGTGAATTAAATGGAGATTATGTTATTTCTCTACTTAGCTTATGCAGACTGGTTTTGAAGACTCAAAAAGTTAGTGGATATGAAAGCAGTTTGGAAACAGAAAGGGCTCCTTGCGTGTAAAGTAGTGGCATCCAAGTGAGGAGCTAGAATGAGTAGCAGGCCTCCTGGTCATGAGCCCTGTGCAACCCTGCTTCTGTGGGGCGTGGACCCACACGTCTCTGGGCACTGTGGGCCTGCCCTGCCTCGCTCTTCCGCAGGTGTGTACTACCTCAGACTACTTCCCTTGGCTTTCTATCCTTGTCACTGTATACTTCTACCTCTGGCTCTGTTTCCATATTCAGACTCTGGTCTGGCCTGTGCCTGATATTTTGGTCCTGGTTTGGATCACCCCACCATTGCTGATGTAGCATTTACAATGAGATAAGTTTTAAGGATGGCTAGAGAGCCAGGCACAGTGGCTCACTCCTGTAATCCTAGCGCTCTGGGAGGCCCAGGTGGGAGGATCCCTTGATCTCAGGAGTTTGAGATCTCAGGAGGAGTAAAATCCACTGTCTATACTAAAAGTAGAAAAAAATCAGCTGGGTGGCTTGGTGCACATTTGTAGTCCCAGCTACTCGGGAAGCTGAGGCTTGATAATTGCTTGAACCCATGAGTTTGAGGTTGCTGTGAGCTTGCACTTTAGATGGGTGACAGAGTGAGATTCTGTCTCAAAAGGGGGGGGGGGCAGGCTACCCCATGGCAGGATGACCCCTTGAGCTCAAGAGTTCAAGACCAGCCAGAGGAAGAGTGAGATCCCCATCTCTGCTAAAAATAGAAAAATTAGCTGGATGTTGTGGCTGGTGTCTATAGTCCCAGCTACTCTGGAAGCTGAGGAAGGAGGTTCACTTGAACCCAGAAGTTTGAGGTTGCTGTGTGCTAGGCTGATACCATGGCACTGTAGCTTGTGTATCAGAGTAAAACTGTCTCCAAAAAAGAAAAAGGTGTGTAGAATGTTTATAACAGAGAGCACTACTAGATACCAGAACCTTATGGTCCATTATGATAGGGGTTCATGAGAACAGAGCTCTAAGGACCCAGAAAGGGGAGGGAGGGTGCATACATTTGCTAGGGCTGTCATAGCAAATTACCACAAACTGAGTGACTTAAAACAATAGAGATTCATTCTCTCATAATTCTATAGACCAGAAGTCCAAAGTCAAGGTGTTGGCAGAGGCGTGCTGTCTGAAGGCTCTCGGGAGGGTCCTTTCCTTGCCTCTTTCAGCTCTATGTTGTTTGGCTTGTAGTCGTCTCTCTCCAACTCCTCCCCCATCTGTGCCCCAATTGTTCTCTTCTTATAAGGACATCAGTCATTAGATGGGACCCAACCTAATCAGTCCAGTACAACCGCATTTTAAATTGATTACATCCGCAAAGACCCCATTTCCAAATAAGGTTGCATCCACAAGTTCTGGGGGTTGAGATTTCAACTTAGCTTTCTGAGAAAAACAATTCATCACCTAACAGAGGGTATGAGGTTGGGTAGCTTAATCTTATGAGGGCAGTATGATACTCCTGGCCTGTCCATCTTATTCCTGCTACTTCAAATCCACATTTTTAAGGCTCTGTTTATGACCAGCCAGGAGAAGGTGGAATTCTTTCTGGTCCTAGGTTTCCATTTCTGGGCCTTTCTTCCCAACTCCCTGGGTCCAGATTTCAGAGACCTTAAAATCAAGTCTGATCTTGTATTTGTTGTCCCCCAGAGTAGAAGTTGCTGTCCACTCTCCATTCTTCCCATATTATTTTAGGAATAAGATCCTTATGTTTCAGCTGGAAACATGGGTTTCTGGCTTAAAACACTTTGCAACCTCACTTGCATTTAGGTGTAGCCATGTGACTAAGGGCTGGCCAGCTCAAACATGCTGTTCCCAGACCTGCCATAAAAGAGAAAGGGCCTACCTTCCCCATCAACTCCTCCCCCTCCCCCGGGCTGGAATGCAGGTGTGCTGGTGAGAAATGAAGCAGCCACTTTAGGTCATGAGACAGCAACCATGTGTTTAGAGATGGCAGAAGAAACAGACATAAAAAGCCTGGGTCTCTGGCAGCTGTAATTTCATCCTTGGACTGCTTACATTTGAGACCCTTAAATGGAAGAGAAGTAAACTTCTATCTGTGTAAGCCACAGTTGTTTTAGCCTTATTTATTTATTTGTTTGTTTATTTATTATAGCTGACCCAAACAAATATATCAGCAAAGGGATGCTACAGAAGGCTATACCATCTTTAGTAAATAAAGGTTCTACCTTCTTTAGGCAGGTGCACAGACATCTTCCTGGGTTCTGTGATAAATATAGGTTGAGTTAATCCAGCCTTAAAACTGCTTTGCTATGGTACCTCTCAGGGAACAGACATCTCTGTAGAGTCTGAACTCTTGTTGCACCTGGGACCAGGTCCGTCTCCTTGACATTGATTTTTGTGGGGATAATTATCAGCGAGCTTTCTGAGGGTGCCAGAACAAATTACCACAATTTTAGTGGATTAAAGCAATAGAAATTTTATTCCATTACAGTTCTGAAAGACAGAAGTATAAAATCATGGTGTTGGCAGGGCTAACTGCTGGAGGCGCTGCAGAGAGAATCTCTCCCCTGCCCTTCCCCCAGCTTCTGGGGACTCTGGCCATCCTTGACATTGCTGGGCTCATGGACACATCACTGCAATCTCTCCCCTGCCTCTACTTGGCTTTCCCCCATGTCCTTGTGTGTCTTCTCCTTTCTGTCTCTTGTAAAGACACCTGTCATTGGATTTGGAGCCCATTGTAACCCAGGATGATCTCATCTCAAGATCCTTACCTAAATTACATCTGCAAAGATGTAATTCTGAATAAGGTCATGTAGTTTTTTTCTTTTCTTTTTTTTTTTTTTGAGACAGGGTCTCATTCTGTCACCCACTAGAATGCAGTAGAATTATCATAGCTCACAACAACCTCAAACTCCTAGGCTCAAATGATCCTCCTGTCTCAGCCTCCAGAGTAGTTGCTATTACAGGCACCTGCCACTACACTGACCTCATTTTTCTATTTTTTGAAGAGATGAGATCTTGCTCTTGCTAAGACTGGTCTTGAACTCCTGACCTCAAGGGGTCCTCCTGGCTTCACCTCCCAAAGTGCTAGGATTACAGATGTGAGCCACTAAGCCTGGCCCCAAACAGGTCACATTTAGAGGTTACAAGTGGACATGTCTTTTTTGGGGAGGGGGTGCCATTCAACCCCCTACAGCCAGATACACTTGTGAGCCCTTTAAATGAGAGATCTAGTCTCATAAGTTTATAACTCACTCCAATCACCCTTCGGGGAAAGGGATGTTCTCTCCAGAAGCTCTTGGATTCTGTGGTGGGCAGAATTCTGGGAGAACCTCCAGTGATCCCTGTGCTTGTATAGTCTCTACCTGCTGAATGTGGGTGGGGACTAAAACTTGCACCTCACCAATAGAATATAGCAAGTGAGATGGGGTGCTGCTCCTGTGATTATCACATATGGCAGAAAGGAAGGGGTTGTGAAGACGTCATTAAGGTCCTCAGTCAGTTAAGTTAATAAAAGGGCATTTATCCTAATCAGCTGAGCTCTTTTTATTTTGGAGACAGAGTCTCACTATATTGCCCTAGGTAGAGTGCTGTGGTGTCACAGCTCACAACAACCTCTAACTCTTGGGCTTAAGTGATTCTCTTGCCTCAGCCTCCTAAGTAGCTGGGACTACAGGTGCCTGCCACAATGCCCAACTATTTTTTGGTTGCAGTTGCCATTGCTGTTTAGCAGGGCCGGGCCGGGCTCAAACCCTCCAGCTTTGGTGTATGTGCCTGGCACTCTACTCACTGAGCTACAGGCCCCCGCCCAGCTGAGCTCTTTAAAAGAGGATCTAGAGGTCAGAGACAGGAGTGAGAGGACACCCCCGCGGGCCTGGAGGAAGCTAGACATCATGAGTTGTATAATTACAAAGAACTGGGTTCTGCCAACGACCAGGGAGGATGCTGAGCCTCAGGTGAGACCCCAGCCCTGACCAACACTGTGACTGTAGCCTAGTGAGACCCTGAGCAGAAGTTCCAGCCGCCTGGTACCTGGCCTGACTCGTGAACTGCGGGACGGGAAGTGGGCGCGGGGTGGTCCTTCTTCCTTTCCTGCCTTTTCTCTCTCATTCCCTGCTCCCTGCTGTCTTCTCTCTCTCTTTCCCCTCTGCCCCCAACTCTCTTGCCTCTCTCTAATATAACATTAACTTATACTTTTATGTCCTAAAAAAAATGTGTTTTGTTCTAAGTGGCTGAGTTTGTAGAAATTCGTTACACACAGAGAAAATGAATAGAGATCCAGTGAACAGTTCCACCCCGGCTGCTCTTCCCAGCAGCCCTTCTCCGGCAGTGATTTTATTTATTTATTTTTGAGACAGAGTCTCACTTTGTTGCCCTTGGTAGAGTGCCATGGCATCATAGCTCACAGGAGGCTAAATTAACATAAGGGGCCCAACGTTACATGGATCTACCATTATAGGAATTGGTTCCTAACCGATTTCTCTCCTTCCCCTGACACTTTTATTCCAATCACACTTAAATTCATTAAAGATGGGGAGGGAGGTCAGGGAGGGTCTTGCCTATAATCTCAGCACTCTGTGAAGCTGATCCCAAACTCTTGGGATCAAGGAATCGTCTTGTTTCAGTTTTTTTTCTATGTTTAGTGGAGATGGGGTCTCACTCTGGCTCAGGCTGGTCTTGACCTAGTGAGCTCAAGTGATCCAGCCGCCTTGGCCTCCCAGAGTGCTAGGATTACTGGCGTGAGCCACTACGCTGGGACTTTTTCTTTCCATTCTTTTTTTTGACAGAGTCTCACTATGTCACCCTTTGGTAGAGTGCTGTGGTGTCACAGCTCACAGCAACCTCATACTCTTGGGCTTAAGCGATTCTCTTGCCTCTGACCCCCAAGTAGCTGGGATTATTGGCGTCCACCACAACGCCCAGCTATTTTTTTGTTGTTGCAGTTGTCAGTATTGTTTAGCTGGCCTGGGCTGGGTTTAAACCTGCCACCCTCAGTGCATGTGGCCGGCACCGTAACCACTGTGCTATGGGTGCCAAGCCTCCCAGTGAAGCATTTTAAAATAAACTTTGCTGGCTTGGCACCTGTGGCTCAAGCAGGTAGGGCGCTGCCACATACACCTGAGCTGGTGGGTTTGAATCCAGCCTGGGGCCTGCCAAACAACAATGACGGCTGCAACCAAAAAAAAATAAATAAATAAATAGCCAGGTGCTGTAGCAGGTGCCTGTGATGCCAGCTGATTGGGAGGCGGAGGCAAGAATTTGCTTGAGCCCATGTGTTGGAGGTTGCTGTGAGCTGTGATGCCACGGCACTCTACTCAGGGCGACAGCTTGAGGCTCTGTCTAAAAAAATAAAAAAATAAAAAAATAATAATAATAAAATAAAATAAACTTCGCCTTTGCTTTTCTTTAACATTTCTTGAAAGTTATAATTAAAGCCCCATGATCATATCAATGTATGCAGCTATGATTTAATAAAAAAAGTAAGTTATAATTAAATACTTTTTCTCTTTTTTAAAAAGAGGAGGTATAAAGGTTGGATAAAATAAGTGGATTATTATTGATACATAAGATATTGTTTAAATTAAACAGAAATTTTTCTAAACTGCCTCTGTCTTCCATCCTCTCTCACCTGCTGTGGTCTGGTGCCTGGTATTTTTGTGGAAGGCATTGGCAATCCCACTCCCTGGTCACTGCCTTCACTCAGGCCTTCATCATTGGTTACCCAAAGTAAGTAAAATAGTCTCCACTTTGTTATCCTCCTAATTCTGGCTCCCCTTTGAAATCCTCAAAGGGTTTTTTGTAAAATAAAAATCTGAGGCTAGGCATGGTGGCTCACACCTGTACTCCTAGGACTCTGGGAGGCTGAGACGGGTGGATTGCTTGAGCTCATAGGTTTAAGACTAGCCTGAGCAAAAGCGAGACCGGGTCTCTACTAAAAATAGAAAAACTGAGGCAAGAGGATCATTTGAGTCCAAGAGTTGGGGGTTGCTGTGAGCTATGATGCCACAGCACTATGATGCCCAGGGGAACAGCTTGAGATTCTGTTGTAAAAAATAAAAAAATACATATATATATATATATAAATCTGATCATGTCATTCTTTTTCTTAAAATCAATAAATGGTGGCTCGGCGCCTGTGGCTCAAGCGGCTAAGGTGCCAGCCACATACACCTGAGCTGGCAGGTTCTAATCCAGCTCAGGCCCACCAACAACAATGACAGCTGCAACCAAAAAATAGCTGGGTGTTGTGGCGGGCGCCTGTAGTCCCAGCTACTTGGGAGGCAGAGGCAGGAGACTCACTTGAGCCCAGGAATTGGAGGTTGCTGTGAGCTGTGATGCCACAGCACTCTACCCAGGGCGACAGCTTGAGGCTCTGTCTCAAAAAAAAAAAAAAATAAATAAAAAAATAAATAAATAAATGGTGTCCTAAAATTTTTGGGGTAAGATTCAGATCCCTTAACATAAAGGGCTCAACATTACATGGATCTACCATTATAGGAATTGGTTCCTAACCGATTTCTCTCCTTCCCCTGATACTTTTATTCCAATCACACTTAAATTCATTAAAGAGGGGGAGGGAGGGCGGGGAGGGTCTTGCCTGTAATCTCAGCACTCTGGGAAGCTGAGGAGGGTAGATTGGCTGAGCTTGGGAGACCAGCCTGAGCAAGAGCAAGACCCAGTCTCTGAAAACAGCCAGGCATTGTGGTGGGCGCCTGTAGTCCCAGCTACTTCAGAGGCTGAGGCAAGAGAATTGTTTGAGTCTAAGAGTTTGAGGTTGCTGCAAGCTGTGACACTATAGCATTCTACTGAGGGTGACAAAGTAAGATCCTGTCTCAAAAAAAAAGAATTAATTAAAGAATTTCTCATGATTCTTTGGTCTCTCACCTTCGGGTCTTGTCTCCTTTGTCATCCACCCAAACACAGACTGTGCCTTCTGCTCATCCCTCCTTCCCAGCTTTAATTGAGTGAAGAGACTATAAATATGACACAGGGTAAAACGGAGAGGTTTGCTGATGGCTTCAAGGTAGGGTTTAAGAGAAAATAGAGAGAAATTGGGGATGGGCTCTAGATTTTTGGTCTAAGTACCTGGCAGAATGAACGTCCCATTTAAAAAATGGGGTGTGTGTGATGCATTCATGGGGGCTATGAAGCCACAAGTTAGTTTTTGGAGGTAGCACATTTCAAAAGTTTACTGGTTAGTAATTGGAATATCAAATAGGCATTGGATTTTCAAGTCTAAAGGTCATGGGAAAAGTTGGGGCTGAACATATACATTTGAGGGGAGGGTACTTAAGCTCATAGAAGTAGGTAAGTTCACCTCTGTGGTGACCATAGAGAGGCCCAGAATTCAGAAGACTGAGACCTGGGACATTTCGACATTCAGAGGTCAGAAATAGAAGGATTCAGCAAAGCCAATTGAGAAGCAGCACAAGTGAGATGAGGAAGAACCAGAAGAAAGTGGTGTCCTGGGTGCTACAGGAAGAAAGCGCCTGAAGGAAGAAGTGGTCAGCTGTGTCACACACGGCTGAAAGATCAAACAAGACTGTGACAGTGGATTTGGCAGCACAAAGTCTGTCACTGAGACCTCAGTGAGACCAGCTCTGCTGAGACGGTGGGGAGGAAATGCTGTTCCAACTGTGTCCAGTGGAATGAGAGACGGGGAATGGTAGAGCTGAGTGAAAAATGTTCTCTCAATAGCTAAAGAGGAGCAGAGAAGCTTGGTATGGCTGATTGTGCTGTTGTTATTTTGGCTAATCTGGGGACTCCATTTCTTAGAATCCTTGTTACATTAGGTGAGAGTTGGACAAAAGAGGAAGGTACCCCAGTGACATTGGTTATTTAAGGATAGAGGGGAAGGTGTGATATAATTGTAAAATTTTGACTCTCTTGGTTGCCTGGTCGGTTAACTCTCTTTCTAAAGTTTGGAAAATGCTCCATTTCCTGAGTCTCAGTGTGTTCTAGAGCCCATGTCTCACAGGTGAGGCTGAAAACACCGGACCCTCACTCCTCCCAGCCTATTGTCAGAGCATGGGTGGGGCAGCAGATGCACACGGCAGGCTCAGCCAATCAGACACAGACTTCCTGGTCTAAGCCTGGAGCCCCTGAAGTTCAGAAGTAAGGACTAGCTGGGTGCTGTGGCTCATGCTGGTAATTCTAGCACTCTGGGAGTCTGAGGTGGGAGGATGGCTTGAGGTTAGGAGTTCATGACTAGCCTGGGCAACACAGCAAGATCTGATCTCTAACAAAAATTAGAAAAATTATCTGCGTGTGGCATTGTGAACCTATAGTCCCATCTACTTGGGAGGTTGAGGCAGGAAAATCACTTGAGCCCAGGAGTAGTTTGAGGTCACAGTGAGCTCTGATGATGCAACCATACTGTAGGTCGGGTGCCAGGGCAAGATTTTGTCTCTACCAAGGAAAAAAAAATGTAATGAACGAGAATCCTTTCCCACATCAGCAGCCCTGGCAGCAAGGTCTCATCTCAGGGGCCTCCAGTCACAGTGAGTCAGCAGAGGAAGGTGAGGGTGGAGCCAGTCACAATGGTCTCTGGTGTTCAGCAGTGGAATGTGCGCCATCTTCTTTCTGTGGTTTGAACGTGGTGGGGCTCTGCTCCCAAACCTCCAGCTCCCTATCAGTTATGTGAGCTACCTGATATCCTTTAAATAAATTTGTCTTCAGCTTAAATCAGCCAGGGGCAGTTGCTGTTGCTTTCAGCCAAGAATCCAAACTGATAACAGACAGGAATTACAGGCATGAGCCTGCTGTAGTTCTTTCCAACCTCTTTCCACATGCAGTGGCATCATTTTAGGGGAGCAGGGATCATACCTGTTGGGGTCTGTAGGTGCTGGAAGCTTTATGGTCATTTCCTCATAACTCCATGTCTAGAGAGTATTGAAAAGGGCTTTCTTAGCTCCAGCTCTAGAAAATCCTAGGAAAGTACTTCACAAGGCCAGGCTTGAGCCACATGTCTCTTCTCCCCGCAAGCACAGTGACGTGTATATATATATATTTTAGCACAGTGATGTTTTCTGAATGTTGTTGTTCCCCCAAAGTTCATATTTTGGAACCTAATACCTAATGTGATAGTATAATATTAAAAGGTGGGGCCTTTAGAATGGAATTAGGGTCCTTGTGAAACAGTTTGAAGAAGCTGCCTTGCCTTTTCTGCCATGGGAAGAGAGCAAGAAGGCACCCTCTGTGAAGCAGAGAGCAAGTCCTCACCAGACTCCAAGTATGCTGTTGCCTTGATTTGGATTTTACAGCCACCAGAACCATGAACAATAAATTTCTGTTGTTGTAAGTTACCCGGTCTAAGGTATTCTGTTATAGCAGCAGGGATGGACTAAGACATGCTATGACTTGAGGTTTAAGAAACTAAATTGCGGATGGGGAGTCTTTTGTTACCAGGAGTAGGAAAAGGGTTTCCAGGAATATTTAATGGAATAATACCAGCTTCCATCTTTTGGCCGCTCATCAGCCCATATTTTTTATCCTCATATGTGTAATTCTAAGAATGGCCCCACCTAACAAAGAAAATTTCCACATGCAACTAAAAACTCATTCTCTCATTCCCAAAGGGAACAACCCAAAGTTACATCCAACATCCGGCTCAGAATGGATGAGGTGCATTTCTCTTTATTTGAAAGTGGCTACTCATGATACAGCAACGTAAGAACTGACCGCAAATTTAACTACTCCTGGATGCACTCAGGGTGCAATGCTGAGTGGAAAATGAACTGCTGTGCAGGCTCCCATTAGAAAAGTGGGCAAAAAAGCCACATACAACTGTCAGTAGTTTAGAGCACTAAAGCATGTCTGCCTTTCATGGACGTACAATGCAACTGTTTTTTGATTCCCATTCATAGCAATGGAGTGAACTCTTTGGGTCAACTAATAAATGCAGCTTTCTCCCCCACACCCTCATAGGAATTTCCTTGCTCCCTTGACCTTAGCTGAGCCTGAGAGGTGCCATGGGGACACTGCCTCACGGTGGCTGCTTCATTTCATCAGCCAGCTTCTAGGAGTATGCTTACTAGAACCTGGGAATGCTTTGAGATCTTGCAATTTTCTGGGGAAAATTTGAATAAAAGTACTTCAAAACTTTTGATCAAAAGTTTGTTTGATCATCAGTTTTATTTCAGGGGAACTTCCCATTTCCCACATTATAAATTCTATAGTCAAAACTTGCATTTGGACCTCGTGTTTTTTTTTTTTTTTTTTTTTTTTTTTTTTTTTAATGGTCTGTAGTTCCATCCAATGGACCTCATGTTTTTAAGAGACAGGCTCCTGCTCTGTTGCCCAGGCTAGAGTACAGTGGTGTGATCATAGCTCACAGCAGGCTCCACTGCTGGGCTCAAGTAATTCTTCTTCCTCAGCCTCCCAAGTAACTGGGATTACAGGTGTGTACCACCACACCCAGCTAATTACTTTTATATATTTTTTTTTTGTAGAGATAGGGTCTTGCTATGTTTTTCAGGCTGGTTACACTCCTGGCCTCAAGCAATCCTCCTGGCTCGGCCTCCCAAAGTGCTGGAATTACAGGTGTGGACCACCACATCCAGCCTGGACTTCAGTTTTGTATTTTCTGAGGGAAATGCCAGTTTCTATAAATCTTACAGAATTCTATAATGTTTGTATCCTCAATTAAAAATTCATACACTGAGGTGGAGAGATTTTAAATGACTTGCCTAAGGCTATGAAGGTTCTAAGGGCAAGAGCTGAGGGGCAAAGCCAGGTCTGCATGGCACCAAGACCCTCCTCTGTTCATTACACCCGGAGGCTCTAGTCAGGGGGTCTTATGTCTGAGTAATATGGCAAGAAGAGAGGTGGGTAAGAGCTGAAGGAACTCTGAGAGGACTCTGAGGGCTGCAGGCAGGGAGGAGGCTGTGCTTGCAGGGGCTTTAGGAGAAGGTGCCTTTGGCATCTACACTGATGCATGTGGTTGTCAAGGTGATGGCCAGTGCCTGTGGTGACGGGGAAATACCGAAGCCAAGTGACATCCTGAGAAGCAAAGCTGATGCCAATGAGTGGGACAGGACTGGGTGAATTTAAGTCTGTCATTTCCAAGGTCACACAAGATCCTCCAGGAATGCCCAGACACAGCTGCGGAAGACTCAGAGCAGCCAGTGGTCCCTGTGCTATGCAGGAAAGGACAGATAGTTCCAGGTAACACAACCACAGTGTGGGCCACAAACATGTCACCCCAATACTGGCTGGCCAGATCCCAGGCAGAGCCTCTACCACAAGCCAACTTTCCTCCCCCTTTAACCTGCTGTCCTTACCCCCGCTCCCACTCTCCACCCCTGGGGACTCTGTGTAGCTGGGGTAGACCAGAGAAAAGCCTTCTGTGCCCCACACTGCTGCTGAGACAGTAGTGGGGACCCCAGAATGTTTACCAGGTTTGGAAGTACAGGGACAACAAACCAAAAAGCAGCCATTAGAAGTGATGGCATGTAAGGGCTTGGAATCAGAGATGCAGTGGAAACTTGCCCCCTACCTTCACCCACCTCTTCTGCCAGCGCCCATTCCTCACAGCACCTGGCATCTCTCTGGGGCATCCTTCTTGGTTGTGCAGTATGGGAGGGACTGACCCCAACCTCAGTCCTAGGTGGTTGGTTTAAACTGACCAGAGCATCCCATTATCAGCCATGATGAGGTCAAGGACAGGCCAGTTGAACTGTCCTTGACCTGAAGGTTGAACTGAAGCCATGGAGAAAGGACAGAGGGGTTTTGGGCAAGCAAAAGGAAACTTCCTTATTCTCCCAAAGAACTTAGGGAAGAGACATTCTGTCTTCCTCTGGATAGTAGGCATGCTAATTTTGAAAAGGTGGCAGTTGTTTGGAAAAAAAAAAAAAAAAAAAAAAATATATATATATATATATATGTACACATCTTTTGTGAGTGGAGGTCTATGCACATGGGTTAGCATTCGAAAGGCATGCAGTGAGGCACAGTGAAGAGCCAGTCAGCCTTCTTCCCACCCCCGTCCTTCAGAGGCCCAGTCTCACTTTGCAGAGCTGATCACAGCTGCCTCCTCCTGAGTGTCCTTCCAGAGAATCTCTGTGCATACACAAGTGTGTGCAGAGGTACATTTTTTCTTTCTCTCCAAATGTTCCTTACTTTGTTCTGTATTCTGCACTCCCTTGTTTTTACTCAAAGTATTTTAGAAATTTTTCTACATCCTTACACATAAGATTGCCTTTAAAGGCTATGGAGGATTCCATTAGATGGATATTCATTTTTTCTTCTTTCTGTGATAAGGTCCTGCTTTGTCACCCAGGCTGGAGTGCAGTGGCATCATCATAGCTCACTGTGGCCTCAAACTTCTGTGCTCAAGTGTCCTCCTCCCTCAGCCTCCCAAGAAGCTGAGACTATAGGCACATGCCACCACTCATCGATGGGTGGAGATGGGGGCTTCACTATATTGCCCAGGTTGGTCTCAAACTCCTGGCCTCAAGCAATCATCGAGCTTTGGCCTCTCAAAGTTTGGGTGGCATGACCTGCTGTGGCCAACCTAGGCATCCATTATTAATTGAAACATTTCTTTAGTAACTGGCATCTAGTTTATTTGCAAATGAAACTGCAATGGAGATTCCTTAAATGTGTGTCATTTTGCACATGCTGCATCTGTTTGCTTTCATGCCCAGGGTCAGCCAGGAACAAAGCTGATGCATCTAGGAGCCAGAGCCAGGGGACCCTGGAGAAAGAAGCTGGAGCTCTGACGACACTGTTAGGTACTGGACAGAACCAAGACCGACGTCAGATGTGCCCTGGCCTTCCTGGTTATGGCATCAATACATTCTCTCTTGCTCAAGCTGGTTTGGGTTGGGTCTTTTTTATCAGTTGCAGCATTAAAGGTTTTCATCGACACACATGTGAGTATCCTTGAAATGTTAAGAAAGTATGATGACCTGTAAATGTTGATGTCAATTACCTTAAAATACAACTGTCATAGAACAGGAACTGGACAGAAGTCCACCAGGATGGTGGTTGCGCATTGATCATAGGAAAGGTGTGTTCTTCACCATAATTTTATGAAGTTTTAAAGTTTTCTACAGCAATAGGGACTACTTTCAAAATCATATGCCTCAAGGCATGTTCCTCCAAATTATAGTCTAAGGTAGGGATTCCAATGTGTGTGAGGCACATGGTTTAGGAAACCAGGGCCCTTTTGGGGAAGCAGGACTGTGAAGGGGAAGGGCCCAAGTATGTGGCCCCAGGCCAACTGTGGTCCTGGCCTAATTTGGGGATGGGCCATGGGATGTAAATTGAGCTACAGAGACACTCCAAGACAAGACAAGCCTTTTGTGTGCCTAAATCAGGCAGTCATTTGCTACCCTATTGGTGGGGGTGTGACCTTCCAGGTGGTTTGCAGGAGAAGTGGCCTGCTAGACAAGGGCAAATGTCTGGAGGTGACATCTGAGCCCTATCCGTCAGCAAGGCAGCAACTGGGGATGGGTGTGTTGCTTGGAAAGTGTATCTGGGTGGAACACCAACAGTGTCTGCAGCAATCATTTTAAAAAGATTTGTTGGGCGGTGCCTGTGGCTCAGTGAGTAGAGCGCTGGCCCCATATACCAAGGGTGGTGGGTTCAAACCCGGCCCCGGCCAACCTGCAACAAAAAATAGCCTGGAGATGTGGCGGACGCCTGTAGTCCCAGCTATTCGGAAGGCTGAGGCAAGAGAATCACCTCAGCACAGAGCTGGAGGTTGCTGTGAGCTGTGACGCCATAGCACTCTACCAAGGAGTTTATTGAGGAAAGTAGGATCACAGAGTAAGAGCAAGACACAGACTTGCAGAGTGAGATTGTGTTGGCCACAGACAGCAAATGAGCCTCCCTTGCCAGGGCAAGTGGGCAAAGAGCTGTTTTTTTGTTTTTTGAGCCAGGGTCTCACTCTCTTACCCAGGCTGGAGTGCAGTGGCATCATCATAGTTTACTGCAGCCTCAAATTCCTGGGCTCAAGCAACCCTCCTGCCCAGCCTCCTGGGTAGGTAGCTGGGACTATACCCACAAGCCACTGTTCCCAGTTAATTTTTAAATTGTTTGTAGAGAAGGGATCTCACCATTTTGCTCAGGCTGGTCTTGAACTCCTGGCCTCATGCAATTGTCCTGTCTCACACTCCTGAAGTGCTAGGATTATAGGTGTGAGCCACCATACTGCACCTAAGGAGTTACCAAAAATGAAGACGAGAAAAGCAAAATGTAGGACTTGCCTGTTTGAGGCTCTTTTTCTCTCCGTCTCTGCTGTCTCCCTGCTTATCCATCACTGAAACTGTTAACTAATGACTGTCTGGTCTCTAAATAAGAGAGGGAGATGGAACTGGCTTGTTGAGTCGCAAATTATGCTGTTTATCATAGGACTCTTTATTGAAATAATTATGGAGGGCTTGACACCTGTAGCTCAAGTGGCTGGGGTGCCAGCCACATGCACCGGAGTTGGTGGGTTCGAGTGCAGCCTGGGCCTGCCAAGCACCCATGACAACTGCAGCCAAGGGATGGCCGGGCGTTGTGGCAGGCGCCTATGGTCCCCCCTATGCTTGGGAGGCTGAGGCAGGAGAATCGCTTGAGCCCAGGAGTTGGAGGTTGCTGTGAACTGTGACACCACGGCACTTTACCCAGCGTGACAGCTTGAGGCTCTGTCTCAAAAATAAATAAATAAATAAAATAAAATAAAATAAAATAAAATAAAATAAAAAATAAAATAATTATGGAGAACAATAGTGCTTTCTCTCTATCCCTTTTTATTTAGTTATTATTTAAATTTCAGATTGATATGAAGGTACAAATGTTTAGGTCACATTGTTTCCATTTCTAAGGTAAAGTTCAAGCTGTGGTCGAGCCTTTCACCCAGGGGATCTGCTGAACACCCTCCCATTTGTGCACATGAGGTGAGATCCCTCCAGTCACCCTACCTTTTACCCCCTCCCCTCTTCCTCCTCCCCACTCCCTCTCACTAGACTATATTTGTGTTTTTTTCTTTCATGTGAATGTGTAGTTGTTTTCTATTCCTTTTTAAATCTACAGTAAATTGCAAAATGCAAATTTGTCCCTGGACTTGCCAGCTGTGTGCTCTGGAGTTCTCTTGGCTCCGTGGCTGTCTGGTTTGCCCTGTTTTATAAGCAGCTGGCTGGCTATTTGGGACTGAGCCACTCGGGGCTAGAGAAGAGAAGGTGGTGGGAGATTAATTCCATGTCCTCCCTGTCCCCGCCCCCCTGCCCACTCTCTCAGGGGATTCTCCTCAAGTGCCACAGAATGTTCCCGTAAGGATGGCCACCACAAAGACTGGGAAGTGTGAGGTTCTGTTGCTGAGACAACCAATTGTCCAGAGCCTCTGCCTTAGAGCTGCCAAGGTTCTGGGAAGAGGCCAGGCCTCCCAGGCCAGGAGGAAGACGTCTGGGCAGCTGTAGGGAAGAGCACAGTGCGGAGACTTGACCCCACTTTCAGCTCTGTTATGCCCACTCTTTCAGTGTTCACAGATGTGCCCATAGCGCACAAGCTAGAAGGCAGCTTGTTAAAGACTTACAAGCAAGATGGTAATCCTAGCAAGACATTCCTGGCCTACAAAGGTAGTGGTTTTAGAGTGTAAGCTTGAAGATAGGGTAGCTGCCTCTGGGAGGACGGCACCCTGCTGCTGCGAGGGAACGGGGCTCTGGGGCACCGAAGGCCTCTGCAGGTGGAGAGATGTTTTCTTGTTAAAGAATAGCTCAGTGGGGAAAAGAGCAGAGAATGTCCCATGTCATTCCCTGCCCTCTGCCCTTCTCTGGGGGGTCTGGGGAACTGGTAAGAGCTTTGTCTTATTCTAAGATTCTATGCTTGGGGGCCTACACGGGCAGCCCACACTTTCTTCAGCCTCTTGCCTTCCCTCTCTCTCTCTCTCTTGCTCTCTCTTCCTGTTCTTGAACCAAAATAGTTTCCCAAACTGACCTTCCTGATGCGTGAGTAGGCCCACTGCTGTGAAAGTTGGGGTGACCTTTACTTAGCTTCATTTATCTGTAAATTCCGATTTTGTCTATAAATTTTAACCTATAAAAATCAGTATAGGTAACCATTATCTTTTCTTAAAAGACAAAAATTATATGCATTCACTAATAGCATATTGTTTTTTTTTTTTTTTTTGAGACAGAGTCTCTGTCACCCTGGATAGAGTGCTCTCGCATCACAGCTCACAGCAACCTCAAATGCTTGGGCTCAAGTGATCCTTCTTGCCTCAGCCTCCTGAGTATCTGGGACTACAGGCACCTGCCACAACACCTGGCTAATTTTTCTATTTTTAGGAGAGACAGGGTCTTGCTCTTGCTCAGGCTGGTCTCAAACTCCTCAGCTCATGTGATCCATTAGCCTGGGACTCCTAGAGTGCTAGAACTACAGGTGTGAACCACCACGCCTGGCCCACATTGTTTTTACAAAGGAAAAAGTAAAAAAGGAAGTTGTCTTTTCTTTTATTTTTACTTTCTTTTTTATTTTCTTGGAGACAGAGTCTCATTTTGTTGCTGTTGGTAGAGTGCTGTGGCATCATAGCTCACAGCAACTTCAACCTCTTGGGCTGAAGTGATTTTCTTGCCTCAGCCTCCCCAGTAGCTGGGACAATAGGCACCTGCCACAATGTCTGGCTATTTTTAGGTAAGGGGTCTCTCTTTGGCTCAGGCTGGTCTCAAACCTGTAACCAATCCACCTGCCTTGGCCTCCCAGAGTGCTAGGGTTACAGGCCTGAGCCACTGTGTTCAGCCTGGAAAGTTGTCTTTCTTCTTTCTTTCTTTCTTTCTTTCTTTCTTTCTTTCTTTCTTTCTTTCTTTCTTTCTTTCTTTCTTTCTTTCTCTCTTTCTCTCTTTCTCTCTTTCTCTCTTTCTCTCTTTCTCTCTTTCTCTCTTTCTCTCTTTCTCTCTTTCTCTCTTTC
>CAUYPK010116254.1:0-10539 GCA_963574355.1 Loris lydekkerianus | reverse complement strand
TAACCTGGATGGAAGTGGAAGACATTATTCTTAGTAAAGCATCACAAGAATGGAGAAGCATGAATCCTATGTACTCAATTTTGATATGAGGACAATTAATGACAATGAAGGTTATGGGAGCGGAAGGAAAAGCAGAAAGAGGGAAGGAGGGAGTGGGTGGGGCCTTGGTATGTGCCACACTTCTGGGGGCAAGACATGATTACAAGAGTGACTTTACCTAACAAATGCAATCAATGTAACCTGGCTTATTGTACCCTCAATGAATCCCCAATAATAAAAATAATAATAATAATAAAAAGAAAATATTTAGTTGTACTTTTTTAGTTGAATTGATAAGTTGTCCCTGATGAGCTCACTTCTCATGGTTGTAATGTCATCATTTCATTAATAAAGTCAGAGAAGTGGTGAATCTGCACCTCCAGATAGTGTCTCCAGAGAGGCAAGAATCAGTAGGCATTATTGACCCAGAGTATTAATCAAAGTTGCTCTGCCAGTTCTGTCTATGCCCACAAAATCAAGTTCATAAGGCTGCCCAGCTAATAGCATTGGCCCAGAGTTCAGGAGAGATGCTTATACACTGGGCACCATCCAGCCTATCGAGTAGTGAGGACTACAGCTCTGTAGACAGCATAGGTCCAGAGCTCAGACAAAGTCACTCAGGTATTGGGCACTGCCTGTCCATTCAAGCTCAGGGGGCTGCTACCTGGTGTGGGATGGAAGTCTAAAGTTCAGGTAGGAGTCACTCAGGCACTGGGCACAGACCACCTACTTGAGTGAGAGAGCCTCCAACCAGTGGAAAGTGTTAATCCAAAATTCAGTGAAAAGTCACTTAATCCTCAGACCCATTTACCCAGTTGTGCTCAGAGAACCCCATCTGGTGGAGGCCAGAGTTCCAAACTTCAGTTCAAAGTCACTTAAATTTGGCCTCGCCTACCCAGTTGAGCTCAGAGAGCCGGGCCTGGTGGAGGCCTGAGGCACAGAGTTTAGTCCACAGTCACTTAAACTCTGGCCCTGCCTCCTAAAAGAGCTCAAAGAGCCTTGCCTTGGGAAGGCAAGTGGTCCAAAGATCAGCCCAAAGTCACTTAGACACCCACCTGCCCATCCAAACAAGCTCAGAGTCATGCCTGGTGAAGGGGGCAGGTCCAAAGTTCAGTCAGAAGTCAGAGTCATTTAGGTACTGGCCCTACCCACCCAATGGAGCTCAGAATTTGTCCTGAAGGAGAGAAAACAGAGCTGCATGAGAATTCATGAGGAGGTGGCAATGGGTAGTTCACACTCTCCCCACAAATGCTCGAAATGCCATGTTATTGTTCTCACGCTGCAGCTAGGTGTCTACCAGCAGACTTCCCCAGCTTCCCAGTGAGCTAGTCAAACACTCTAGCCCCTACACGTGACAGTCTTTCAGCAACTAGGGTGGAGGAAGGGTGATCTGGTGCTCAGTATTGTAGGAAAAATATTTGGTCTTTTGCACCAGACAGAATGGGATCCAGTCTCAATGGTGGGCCCTCAATAATGAAGGAGGACTGGGACTTAGAAATTGTTCTCCTGTGGAATAAGGTCACAGTTCACTGGCTGACTGGTCACCCACCATAGAACTCCCATTTGGGGGAAGGGGGTCTTTCTTCCTCTGGATCTGTGATTGCACCTGTTGTTTTTCTTCCGCTTTCTTGTTTCTGCGACTTGGTTCAGCCTGGGTGATGTGTACCTCACACAGTCCTCTCAGAGCAGAGCTCATCTCATTTGGTTTCCATCCACTTCAGTCCAATATCTCTCCCTTTGGGCACAAGCCTCTGGAAAAAGCTGCTTATAGTCAGGAATCTTCCCATAACTCCCCCATATTTTTTATTATCTTCTAATGCTTGTGTTGTCTTTGTTCTCATTCTTGTTTCTCATTTTTTGTCTAACTTCTTATTTTTATTTTCTTTCCCTTTTTAAAAATTTAAGATTTGTATGAGGGTACAAGTTTTCATGTTACAATGTTTGCATTTGTTAGGTAAAGTTCCTGTTATAGTTGTGTCCCACTCCCAGGAGGTGTGCCATATACCCTTATATTGAGCCCATTAGGTGGGAGCACACCAATCCTCCTCCTCCCTTTTTTCTCACTCCTTTCTCTCCGCCAACTTGAATTTAATTCAGTGTTTTCTTGTGTGGGTATGTGTTAGTTTATCTAGTGGCTTCATATCAGTGATGAGTACATTGGATACTTGCTTTTCCATTCTTGTGATACTTCACTAAAAAGAGTGTGTTTCAATTCCTTGCAAGTTAATATAAAAGATCGAAGTCTCTATCTTTTTTAAAATTTAATTTTATGTTTTTTTTGTTTTGTTTTTTTTTAATTTAAGGTTAATGTGAGGGTAAAAATAACTAGGTTACAATGTTTGCATTTGTATAGGGAGAATTACTCTTGTGATTGTGTACCACACCCAAGAGTGTGCCATATACACTTACATTGTATGCATTAAGTGGGAGTATGCTAATCCCTTTTCTTTTTTACTATACATATACCACAATTTGTTAATCTATTCCTGGGTTGGTGGACATTTACATTGTTTCCACATCTTGGCAATTGTAAATTAAACTGAGATAAACAATCTAGTGCAAATTTCCTTATAACAAAATACTTGTTTTTCTTTTGGGTAGATGCCTAATAATGGGATTGTAGGATTAAATGGAAGGTCTATTTGGAGTTCTGTGAGGATTCTTTATACTTTTTATAAAAAGGTTGTATTAGTTTACAGTCCCACCAGCAGTGTAAAAGTGTTCCCTTCCCTCCATATCCATAGAAGCATCTTCATCTTTTGGACTTTTTGATGTGGACTCTTCTAACTGGGGGTAGGTAACATCTCAGGGTGGTTTTGATTTGCATTTCTCTGATGATTAGAAATGGTGAATATTTTTTTCTTGTTTGTTAGATATTCATCTGTCTTCTTCAGAGAAGGTTCTGTTCAGAACCTTGCTCAGTGACAGATGAGATTATTTGCTCTTCCTTGTTGATTAACTTGAGCTCTCTGTAGATTCTAGTTATCAATGCTTTGTCAGATTCATAACGTGCAAATATTTTTTCACATCCTGAAGGTTGTCTATTGGTTTTAATTGTCGTGTCCTTAGCTGTGCGGAAGCTTTTCAGCTTAATTAAATCCCATTTGTTTATTTTTGTTATTGTTATGATTGTCAGTAGTCTTCTTCATAAAATCTGTCTCCAGGATGACATCATTAAGAGTTTTTCCCAGGCTTTCTTCTAGGATTTTTATCATTTTCTGTCTTAGATTTAAATTTTTTGTCAACCATAAGTCAATTTTTGTAAGTGGTGAAACGTGTTGGTCCAGTTTCAGTCTTTTACATGCAGTTAACCAGTTCTCCAAGCACCACTTATTGAATACGGTTTCTTTTCCCCAGTATATGTTTTTGTTTGGTTTGTCAAAAATTGGAGGTAGAACCAGTCAGGGATCTTTACTATTGCCACTACTATTCAACATAGTTTTGAAAGTTGTAGCTAAAGCAATCAAGCAAGATAAAAATATAAAGGTCATCTAAATGCAGGCCAAGGAGGTCAAAGTCTAGGTCTTTGCTGATGAAATAATCTTATACTTAGAAAACCCCAGAGACTCAAAGACAAATATCCTAGAAGTTATCAAGAAATACAGTCACATCTCAAGGTACAAAATTAATGTTCATAAACAGGTAGCCTTTGCATATGGCACTAAAAATCAAGTTGAAAAGCAAATCAGGGATGCAATACCCTAATCAAGGTCAACTTGAAAGCAAACCAAGAATGCATTCCTGATCCTCATCTCCTGGTTTTCTATTTGGTTCCATATGTCTATGTCTCTATTTTTGTCCCAATACCATGCTATTTTGATCTTTCTGAACTTGTAATATAACCTGAGTGGTATTATGAACAAATATGTGGGTGTACTAGGGATCTGTTGATTCTATGCTTTGTCTTATAACAGACCAAAGAAATATGTGAATGTATAGTAACACACATTCAAAAATATCTATATGTGTGAATGTGCATTTTTTTCTACATTTGTATATATATGAAGGTGGACAACTTTGGAGGTTCTACCACATGTATATGATGTGAGGGAAGAGTCAAATTCCACATGGAGATCCACTTATCTCAGTAACATTTGCTTTGAACAACATTTTCCATATTTAAATATCTTCAGAATTTTGTAAAACCAGTTTACCACAATTGTAAATATTAATTTTAGATCCACAACTCTATCAATTGACCTATATATTTCTCCATATAGTAGTGTAATGATATGGTGATTACTGTCAATTTTTATTAAGTTTTAAGATGAGAAAGTGTAAGTCAAGTACCTTAACTTCTCTTTTGAAAAAATTGTTTTGGTTATATTGGATGACTTGCATTTCCCTATAAATTTTAGAATTAGCTTTTAAATCCTAGAAAAAACTCAAATATCCAATACATTATTTAGAAATAAAAACAAAGCAGGAGATATTATGTTACAAGACTTCATGCTATACTATAAATCTATAGTGATCAAAATAGCATGGTACTGGCACAAAAATAGAGAGGTAGATATATGGAACAGAATAGAGAACAAAGAGAAGATATCATAAGCCACTTATAAACATTTGATCTTTCATAAACCTATCAAAAACATTCATTGGGGGAAAGCTTTCCTATTTAACAAATGGTGCTGAGAGAACTGGCTAGTGACCTGTAGAAGACTGAAACTGAAGTCTCATCTTTCATCACTAAAAAAATCATTTCTCACTGGATAAAAGATTTAAACTTAAGATGTGAAACTATAAAAGTACTAGAAGAGTGCACAGGGAAAATGCTAAAGATATTGGCCTGGGAAAATATTTTATGAGGAAGAACACCATGAAAACTGAAGCAGCACTAAAAATATATTACTGGGATATGATCAGGCTAAGAAGCTTCTACACAGCCAAGAGAACTATAAGTAAAGCAAACAGACAGCTTTCAGAATGGGAGAAGAAATTTACATGTTATATTTCTGACAATGGTATATAACTAAAATTTACAGAGAAATCAAACCAATCAATAAGGAAAGAACAAACAACCCTATTTCCTTGTTGGCAAGAGACTTGAACAGAAAATTCTCTGAGGATAACAGGAGACTGATCAACAAGCACATGAAAAAATGGACAATATCTTTAATTATCAGATAATTGCAAATCAAATCTACTTTGAGATATCACCAAACTCCAGTAAGATTAGCCCACTTAACAAAAGCCCGCAAACATCACAGAATTGCAAATAAAAACTACTTTGAGATATCACCAAACTCCAGTAATATTAGCCCACATCAATGCAGAATACAAATGTCTGTCTACATACAATAACTAAGAAAATGCCATGAAGGCTATGTTGAATAGTTTGGTGAGAATATTTCAGATTTTATATGAAACCAGCACATTGTACCCCTTGATTGCACAAATGTACACAGCTATGATTTAACAATAAAAAAATAAATAAAAATAAAAAAAAATTATATACCACACCAAAAAAAAAAAAAAAAAAAAAAAGTTAGCCCACATAACAATCCCAAAACTTATTCAATAGGGAAAAAAATTAAATAGGGAAATTTTTAAAATAGGGATTTTTTTTCCCTATTCAATAAGTCATGTTGGGATGTGGAGATAAGGAAACACTTCTACACTGCTGGTGGGATTGTAAACTAATATAGCCTTTTTGGAAAGAAATTTGGAGAATTCTCAAGGAACTAAAAGTTGACCTACCATTTGATCCTGCAATTCCTTTACTAGGTATCTACCCAGATGGTCAAAAATCATTTTACAACAAAGATATTTACATTAGAATGTTTATTGCAGCCCAATTCATAATTGCCAAGTCATGGAAGCAACACACAAACCATCAACCCATGAATGAATTAACAAATTGTGGTATATGTATGCCATGAAATACTATGCAGCCATAAAAAGGATGGAGACTTTACAACTTTTATGTTTACATTGATGGAACTAAAACATATTCTAAAAAGAATATCAAGAATGGGAAAAAAGTATCCAATGTACTCAATACCATTATAAAACCAATATATCATCATCTACATATTCATACGAATGATAAAACACAACTAAAGTCCAGAAAGGAGGGAAGAAGAGGGAGAGGGAAAGGGAGTGTAGAGGGAGGGTATTTGGTGGGAACTCACCAATTGTGCACAATTCAATGGTATATTTCAAAACTATGAAGAGTATAGTAAAATGTCTTACCACAACAAATAAGTAAATGAGATGATGGCTATGTTAATCAGTTTGATTTAAGCATTCCACAGTTTATATCAAATCAGCACATTGTACCCCATAATTGTACCTAGTTATGATTTAATTAAAAAATGAAAAACAAACAAACAAAAAAATATAAGCTAGAATTTCCATAGAGATTCTTTTACTCTGTAGACAGCTTTGGAAAACATTAACATCTCAACAATATTAAGCTTTCTGAACAATAAACATCTACTATTTCCCATTTATCTAGTATATCATTAGTTACTTCATGTTAAATATATCTCAAATACATATAATTTTCATTCTATATTTCACACATTAGTTGAATTTTATTTCATTGCTATCATATATGAATACAACTTCTTTTTTTAACTATTAAATTAATGCAACTTATTTTTTTAATTTATTTTTTCATAACTGTGTACATTAATGTAATTATGGGATACATTGTGCTGGTTTTATATACAATTTGAAATATTTTTATCAAACTGGTTAACATAACCTTCATGGCATTTTCTTAGTTATTGTGTTTAGACATTTATATTCTATACCCAGTAAATTTCACATGTACCCTTGTAAGATGCACTGTAGGTGTGTTCCCATCAATTTCCCTCCCTCCACTCATCCTTCTTTCTCCCCTCCCCTCCTACTCCCCCTTTCCATTTCCTCTTTGCCTTAATTGGGTTATAGATTTCATAAGAAAACTATAAATTGGTTTCATTGTAGGACTGAGTACAATGGATACTTTTTCTTCCGTTCTTGAGATACTTTGCTAAGAAGAATATGTTCCAGCTCTATCCATGTAAACATGTAAGAGGTAAAGTCTCCATCTTTTTTAAAGACTGAATAATAAGGAATACAACTTGTATTGACTTTGTATACTTTAAAATTACTGATTTTTTAAAATTATAATTGTATTTTTATATTGTATATTGACTTCTTCAGATTTTCTTTATAACAAATATGTCACTTGCAATAGAGATTATGTATGTGACTTCTTTTCAATCTGGAATTGGTCTTCTATTTATTTTTCTAGACTACTTTCATCAACTATGTCCTCTAATATAATTTTTAATAGAAGAGAATAGACTCCATGTTCTTCCTAAACATGAGGAAATTACTAAGAATATTTTAATATTGTGTGTTGTTACATGAGTTTTTAATGAATGATAGTTTTAGGTGAAGAAACTTTTCTTCCAAGCATAACTTCTTAAGTGTTTCTTTTTTTTACCATGAGTGGATTTTATATTTGCTATACATTTATTCTGCATTAATAGAGTTGATCATGAGGATTCCATTCTTTATTCTCTTAACATAGCATATTACACTAATTGTTTTTATATGTTTTACCATACTTAGGTTCCTGTCTTATGTTGTTGACTTATTTTGGTTTATTTTCTTGAGGATTAGTGCCTCGGTTCCATGAAACATATTGATCCATATTTTTTTCTTGAATTGTCTTTTTCTAGTTCTGGCCTCATAGAATATATTGGGCAGTGACTTCATATTCTCTGTTATGTTTATCTTCTAAGAGGAGGAATTAGTAACATATTTCTATTATTATTATTATTTTATTGTAAACAGGAACTTCTTTTCTATTGTTGGGGATTCATTGAGGGTACAATAAACTAGATCACACTGATTGCATTTGTTAGGTAAATTCCCTCTTGCAACCGTGTCTTGCCCCCTAAATGTGTGACACACACCAAGGCCCCTCCCTCTCTCTGCTCTTCCTTTCCCCGTCCCTCCCTCCTTCTTATTCTCTCTGCTCTCGCTTTCCACCACCCCCACCATGACCTTAATTGTCATTAATTGTCCTCATATCAAATTGAGTACATAGGATTCATGCTTCTCCATTGTTGTGATGCTTTACTAAGAATAATGTCTTCCACTTCCATCCAGGTTAATATGAAGGATGTAAAGTCTCCTTTTTTAATGGCTGAATAGTATTCCATGGTATACATATACCACAGCTGTTTTCACATTTTGACACATTTAGGCTGTTTTCACATTTTGACGATTGTAAATTGAGCTGCAATAAACAGTCTAGTGCAAGTGTCCTTATAATAAAAGGAATTTTTCCTTCTGGGTAGATGCCCAGTAATGGGATTGCAGGATCAAATGGGACGTCTAGCTTGAGTGCTTTGAGGTTTCTCCATGCTTCCTTCCAAAAAGGTTGTACTAGTTTGCAGTCCCACCAGCAGTGTAAAAGTGTTCCCTTCTCTCCACATTCATGCCAGCATCCGCAGTTTTGAGATTTTTTTAATTAAATATTTTGTACATAGATCATAAATACATTTATGCTCATTTCAGTGTGTTGACTATTTGTACAAATTGGAGTGCTTACATCATACTAATCAGCATAGTTTTTTATCTCATTTACTCAATTACAAGTTGGTCCTATCATGTAGAACACAAATGTCCTAATGCTCTAATTGGGTAAATGAGTTTTGAGATTTTGTGATGTGGGCCATTCTTCCTGGGGTTAGATGGTAACTCAGGGTGGTTTTAATTTGCATTTCTCTACTAGATAGGGATGATGAACATTTTTTCATATGTTTGGTAGCCATTTGTTTGTCTTCTTTAGAGAAATTTCTATTCATGTCTCTTGCCCATTGATATATGGGATTGTTGGCTTTTTTCATGTGGATTAATTTTAGTTTTCTATAGATCTTAGTTATCAAGCTTTTGTCTGATTCAAAGTATGCAAATATCCCAAATATCCTTTCCCATTGTGTTGGTTGTCTATTTGCTTTGGTGTTGTCTCCTTAGCTTTTCAATTTAATTAAGTCCCATTTGTTTATTTTTGTTGTTGTTGCAATTGCCATGGCATTCTTCTTCATGAAGCCTTTCCCAAGGCCAAGGTCTTTCAGTGATTTTTATACACTTTTTTTTGAGGATTTTTATTGTTTCATGCCTTAAATTTAAGTCTTTTATCCATCTTGAATCAATTTTTGTGAGTGGAGAAAGGTGTGGGTCTAGTTTCAGTCTTTTACATGTGAATATCCAATTCTCCCAACACCATTTATTGAATAGGAAGTCTTTCCCCCAAGGTATGATCTTGTTTGGTTTATCAAAGATTAGGTAGTTGTAAGATGTTAGTTTCATTTCTTGGTTTTTTATTCAATTCCAAGAGGCTATGTTTCTATTTTTGTGCCAGTACCATGCTGTCTTGAACACTATGGCTTTGTAGTACAACCTAAAATTGGATATGGTGATGCTCCCAGCTTTATTTTTATTACCAAGAACGGCCTTAGGTACATGGGGTTTTTTCTGCTTCCATACAAAATGCAGAATCATTTTTTTTCCCAAATCTTGAAAGTACAATGTTGGTATTTTAATGAGAATGACATTGAATAGGTAGATTGCTTTGGGAAGTATAGACATTTTAACAATGTTGATTCTTCCCATCCATGAGCATGGTATGTTATTCCATTTGTTAATATCCTCTGCTATTTCTTTTCTTAGGATTTTGTAATTTTATTTATAAAGATCCTTCACCTCCTTTGTTAGGTATGTTCCCAGGTATTCCATTTTCATTGAAGCTATGGTGAAGGGAGTTGTTTTCTTAATTAGCCTTTCATCTTGACCATTATTGGTGTATACAAAGATAACTGATTTGTGGATGTTGATTTCATATCCTGGGACATTACAGTATTTTCTGATCACTTCCAGGAGTCTTCTGGTTGAGTCTTTGGGGTTCTCTAAGTATAAGATTACACCATCAGCAAAGAGGGAGAGTTTGACCTCCTCTGCTCCTATTTGGATTCCCTTTATTTCCTTGTCTTGCCTAATTGTATTGGCTATAACTTCCAGAACTATGTTGAAAAGTAATAATGACGGAAGATAACCTTGTCTTGTTCCAGTTCTAAGAGGAAAAGCTTTTAGTTTTACTCCATTCAGTAAAATATTAGCTGGGAGTTTGTTGTACATAGCTTCAATCAGTTTCAGAGATGTGCCACCTATGCTTATACTGTTCAGTGTTCTAATTAGAAAAGAATGCTGGATTTTTATCGAATGTTTCTTCTGCATCGATTGAAAGGATTATATGGTCTTTGTTTTTGATTTGGTTAATATGGTGGATAACATTAATGGACTTGTGTATGTTAAAGCAGTCTTGCATCCCCGGGATGAAACCTACTTGATGGAGGAGACAAGATGGCGGACTGAAGCCAGCTTTCCACAGAGGCTCCCATCCAGAAGGAGAGTTAAAAGATGGAAATTTAGTAAGTAACCTAGAGGATTCGAGCTGTACCAAGAGAGAAGGTTGAAGAACGCACATCAACA
>CAUYPK010116252.1:0-19454 GCA_963574355.1 Loris lydekkerianus | reverse complement strand
TTCCAGAAGGGACGTATTAGTGGGCATTCCCACCAGCAGTGTAGAAGTGTGCCCTTTCCTCCACATCCACACCAACATTTCTGGTTTTGGGATTTTGTTATGTGGGCTACTCTTACTGGGGTTAGGTGATATCTCAAAGTAGGTTTGATTTGCATTTCTCTGATGATTAAGGATGATGAGCTTTTTTTCATGTGTTTGTAGATTTTGCGTCTGTCCTCTTTAGAGAAGTTTCTCTTCAAGTCCCTTGCCCACCCTGAGATGGGGTCACGTGTTCTTTTCTTGCTAATAATGTTTGAGTTCTCCTTGGATTCTGGTTATTAGACCTCTATCAGAGGTATAACATGCAAATATTTTCTCCCATTCTGAAGGCTGTCTGCTTGCTTTACTCACTATGTTCTTGGCTGTGCAGAAGCTTTTTAGTTTGATCAGGTCCCAGTAGTGTATTTTTGAGACTGCTTCAATTGCCTGGGGAGTCCTCCTCATAAAATATTTACCCAGGGGCAGCACCTGTGGCTCAAGGAGTAGGGCGCTGGCCCTATATACCAGAGGTGGTGAGTTCAAACCCAGCCCCGGCAAAAAAAAAAAAAAAAAAATTCACCCAGGCCAATTCCTTCAAGAGTTTTCTCTGCACTTTCTTCAAGTATTTTTATAGTTTTATGTCTTAAGTTTAAATTTTTTATCCAGTGAGAGTCTATCTTAGTTAATGGTGAAAGGTATGGGTCCAGTTTCAATCTTTTTTTATTTTTTAAGACAGAGGCTTGCTCTGTTGCCCCAGGCTAGAGTGCCTTGGCATTAGTCTAGCTCACGGCAACCTTAAATTCCTGGGTTCAAGTGATCCTTCTGCCTGAGCCTCCCGAGTAGCTGAAACTCTAGGTGCCTGCCACACACCTGGCTAATTTTTCTCTTTTTAGTGGAGACAGGGTCTTGCTTTTGCTCAGACTTGTCTTGAACTCCTGAACTCCCAGAATTCTCCTGCCGGGGCCTCCTTGAGTGTTAGGATTGCAGGCTGAGCCACCACACCGGGCCATGCTGGTGTATTGTTGATGACAGACAGGTATGCTTTAGTAGGAAAAAAACTCTGGAGAGACAGTTGAAGTAATCTTTGCATTGTTAGTGGATAGATAGCGTGTCTGTTATTTCTTTAATTAAGAAATTCTTCTTAATTTCAAAACCTGATAATCTCAAATAAAATCTCCCTCCTCCTTCCTTCCTCCTAGAATCTCAGGGGTACTTTACTACTCAATTGTTTGCTTAGGTGGAATTATAATAAATACGATCTACAGGATTCAAAGATGTTAATGTTGTAAGGACAGTACAAATAAAGAATATCCCAGATAAGAAGGAAAGAGTTGACGGAAAGCACAATCTATTATTGTACTTGATCTTTGAGCTTGTAGGCATATAGTCACATGGTGTTTGAAGGTTGTTTTCACTGTGTTTAATGCTTTCAGAGGAAATAGGATTTTCTGACAGAAGTAGAAAATGGAAGATGAGTGATTATGAAGGCAAAGCTTATTAAGAATTATTTTTAAATGAATGAAAGAATAGGAAGAAAATTTCAGTGTGTAACTTCTCCATGCTAGATAACATAGACATAGTTTTTCACATGCCTTCTCTCTAATTCTCAAAACATTGCTTTAGACTGTAATATCTCTGTGTGCAGACACTGGAAATAAGGCCCAGAAAAGTTAAGGAATTTATCTTAACATCACATAGCTAGGAAATAAAGTGCTTAGAGTTGAAACTTTCAACTCTGTGCGTAGATACACCATACGTCAAACTCATAGAAAAGATAGCCACACCAAGGATGAGGGCTTCAACAGTTTGTATTTGTGTTGAACACAGAAGAGACTGCTTAGCACTGAAATGAGTGCCCAGGTACAGTGATAGAGGAATATGAGACTGTGCAGTATACCATTGTGTGCCTCATCCCTGTTCATCTTATGCACAAGTGCTCCTTCATCTGGTGTGGATAGCACAGCGTAGAGTATCTTCTGCAGTATTTTTCAGCCTTTTTTATCTCATGGCATACTTGAGCCTATAGTTAAACTTCCATGGCATACTTAAATTATGTTGATTTAAAAAAGAACCTACTTAGGGCACTTTGAACTTCTTGCAAAAATAATTTAATTAATATTAAAAAATTTTTATGGTGCGCTAGTTGAAAATCATTGTACTGTACTGTATTGCAGCAAGCATCATGGTCATGGGTGTACCTTCTAGGAGCAGGGGTAGACTTGGAGGTGTTGTGGCCTTTAGTGAAGAAATCCACTTTCTTTGTTCAAAACAGTTGGCTTGTAATAGTGGAAAGTTCATTAGTGAGAGAAACAAAGAGCACACATTTTGAGGCCTGTTGCAGGAATGCTTTGTTATATAATTGTACCTTTGTTGGCTTTATCTGTATATGAAATGTGTTTATCATAACCTGAGTTGAACAAAATTGTTCATTTTGTAATCTAAAAAGTAGGATTTGATAATTATATTGACAAATGTTAAGTAATATGACATTGTAGTAGCTTTTCTCTGTGAAGTTGACTTTAAGAATTTTGAGGGTGTTTCTTCTACCCATTGGTATACGACTCATGATACACTTTTGAGGGTTGGAGTGACAGGTCTTTCTGTGATTATCTTAAGATTTAACTTATTTTAAGAGCAATTTTTTTTTTTTTTTGAGACTGAGTCTTACTATGTCACCCTCGGTAGAGTGCTGTAGCATCACAGCTCACAGCAACCTCAAACTCTTGGGCTTAAGTGATTCTCTTACCTCAGCCTCCCAAGTAGCTGGGACTACATGCACCTGCTACAACACCCAGCTGTTTTTTTTGGTTGCATTTGTTGTTGTTTAGCAGGCCCGGGCTGGGCTCGAACCTGCCAGCCTCGGTGTATGTGGCAGCGCCTTATGCACTGAGCTATGGGTGCTGAACCTTTAAGAGCAATTCTTAAGAAGACTTGCTTCTGTTAAACCAGCTAAAACCATCTTCCTTATGCTGCTTTGTTATTCGGTGGTTAGCACAATATTTACTACCTTAAAATCTTAGACTTTTCTTTATCTTGGTCAGAAGAACATCCTTAAGAGGGGACCATGCAGCTTTCATTGAATCCATCTGAGATCACTTGTAAGAATGGAGTGGTTACTTATATGCCTGGATCATTGGGGAAGTATATATAGCAATTTTTTTTGCTGCAGAACCTCAAAGAGCCGTCAAGTTAGAAAAATTACGAAGACGTGGAAGGTTAAAAGGCTTGGGAGGTAAAATATATATGTTAACCAGAGATTGCTTGCTTGCAGAGAGAATGCTGGAGAACCAGACTCCTGGAGTAGTTTATCCTACGAAATACCTTACGGAGACTGTTCTGTGAGGCATCATCGAGAGTTGGACATCTATACATTAACCTCTGAGTCTGAATCACATCATGAACCCCCATTTCCTGGAGACAGTTGCACTGGACATATTTTTAAACTTAGGAACATCCAGCAGCAACTAATGGTAAGGAAAGAAACCTCCATGTTTAAGTGTGTGTGTTCCCCCCCACCCCCCGCTCCCTCTGCAAATGAACCTTGATATAATTAATTAGAGCATGAAAATGCTCTCTCCAAAGACTGTGAAATCTGAAACACTGAAGTCAGTGTTAGTGGTATTGGATGTTACCACTTACCTAGCATTAGAGTTGTAGCAATAGAGAGATTGAGGCATTTTTTTCATTGGTTTTTGTTAGGCTTTTGAAATAATGAAAGATCATCACATACATACATTACAGATACAGAAATATATAGCAACTAGAACTAAATTTTCCTGGCGTAAAAGGAGATTTGTCTGTGTTTAGTTTAACTTTATAAAATGAAATGAGCAAAACCGTTTATGAGCTTACTGTGAAAGAACAAGAACTAAATTTACCCAGAAATAAAGCCCTTTTACAACGATTTTAGTGAGTGATGATTGTGTTACTATATTTAAATTGATAGTTGTTTGGTAAAAAGATCACTGAAAAAAATAAAATTTTATAATCTACTCAAGTCTTCAAGATAAAGTTGTTGCCAGACATAAAAACATTACAGACTCCCTGGTAGCATTTATTATGGATAATATAAACGTCATAGGGGTACATCTCTCTTGGCCATAACGTCTGAAAGGCTAAGTTTACATAATTTTTCCACCCAGTTTATTTCAAAGCTGATTTGATTTGGAAACAGCTTGATAATTATTTCATTTCCGGTCATCTAGGGTCAGCTCAATACCAGAGGCTTCTTAGGGAGCAGGCATTATTTTTGACCAGTAGTTCAAGAGACTTCATAGTAAGGTGGAATCATGCTCTCTCTGCCTTTTAAGGATCATGTCTGTTCCATAGCAAGTGACTTTTATTTTCCAGTGAACAGTCTGCCAGGAAATCAGATTTTTCCCTTGCAGCTCATTTTAGTAGGTAAAAGATAGTCCAATTGACAATACCAGTTATAGGTATGAAAGCCACCTATAAGGTGTGGGAATAGCTGGCAGGAAAACATGAGGAATGGAAACTGGGGTAGCACACACATGTTATGAGCGTCACAATTCTTCAGGGCACACCTTGTTCCTCCAGATCCGTTCTTTGTTAAATTTAAGGACCTACTATCATAATTTTTAGGAGATTGTCATACTTGTAGCAGGAATGGTAACACGCTAATTTTGAATACTGCTGAGCATAGCACAGAAGATTTTTTTAGTAAAAGTTCATTTTGCTTTTGCTCATACTTTTTAGAAAAAAGACTTTAGCAGATAGCACATTGTTAATACATGTGCAGACTTTTATAATAGACTTGAGTAAGTAGATAGAACAGTCTAGTGATGGAGTCCTGGAGGTGCTCCATCTGTTCCCCAGGTGCATGAATGAGAGAATGGATGGCAGATACACATGAGGTCATTGTGGCAGATTAGAGGATGGGTGGAGAGCAAACCAGATGTTCTAAAAATGGTTTTTGTGTGTTGTGAAAATAGTATTGGAAGAATTCTCGAAATCTTGACATGCAGATATATTCACTAAAGAGCACCTGTGATTTTCTGTTTTTCCCAAGCCTTGTCTGTACATGGGATTTTTGTATAAATATCTTAGATTAACTATGGGTTTGTTTTTTTTTTTCAACACTGTGTTGTAAGTATTTTTTCTGAATGCAGTATGGCCTTCATAGTTAATTCTTATATGATAGCATATTATTTCTTCTACCAGTTTGAACTATAATTATCTTAACCGTTGCCTTGTTTTATCTACTTACATTTTAAAAAATACTTTAAGGTTGCAAAAACTAGTTTTGAGATGACCTATAATATCCATAGTACCTTCTGACAGTAATCAAAAGTAAAGTGGTGTTAGTGTTACTGTGTATGTGTTCTCATCCGTTTCATATTTAGTATTGGACAGCAGAGGTTAAAGACTGTCTATCAAACAGTTAAAGAATGTCTACCATGCGCTACTGTTCCTGAAATTATGAGCCCGTAACTAAAATGGTTTGTTACGTGGGGTGGAGCGTATTTGGAGGATTAAAGAATACTGTGTAACTCCTTAGTAAGCATAGAGCACAGGAACGTCTGCCTGCCCCTTGTGATTGAAAAGAATTTATCAAACCGTTCAGGATTGGTTTTTACTTGTAAATATGAGGCAGGCTAGAAGTAGGCTCTGCCCCTCTAAAGAACCTATAGAAATATCTTTCTCAGCTGCTCATTTAAAGATATCTATCCATTGGGCTCTTTAAAATTAAGATTTTTGAGACTCCATTTTTATCTTAATAAAATTAAGTTGAAAATGTAGAAAGTAGTCATTTGGTGTATTCTAAGTCATTCGTATCATCCCAGTAGATATGCAAATGCGGGGAAAAAAACTAATATCAGGAATAATAGAAAATTTATTTGTATGTATTTTACATCAGCTTATGATGTGACCTTAGAAGGGCTGGAATGGCACTGAGTTGCTTATAGGTATCAGTGACACCTTTTTCTATGGATGGTGTTTTAAAATTATCTTTCATTTCTTCCTAGAAAACAAACCTTAAGCAGATGGACACTCTTACGCCCGTAATGATGACAGCCCAGGACCCTTCCAGCCCACTCCGTGCCCCAGAGACAGATGGTCAGTCCCTGTCCGAGCCCACAGGCACCCAGCACGTGTCTTCTGAACAAACCAAGAGCTCACCTTGCTGCCGAGGGAGTCCTGGTGGGCAAATTGACGGTTCCTGTGACATATCAAACATGACTGAGGATGAGAATGAAGGCTTTTCCTGTAGGAGGAAAAATAAAGATGCAGAAAGAGAAGGGGAAGTGGTGGAGCCAGCACCTCCTGAGGACTCTGGAGCTGTATCGGATAGAGATAGCTGTCTCAAGAGCTTGCCTGACTGTGGAATAAAAAGCTTAGAAGGCCTTTCGTCTCATGGAAACAGAAATGAAGAAACTGGAACAAAGTCTTCTAGAATGGCCACATACCAGGAGTCTCTGAGCAGTGGAGACAGTGTACCAGAGGGACACGTGGTCATGGAGCCAGGCACAGCCCAGTGTTCCTTGGGAGGTAAACTAGTAGGCAATTCAGCAACAGGTGCCAGCACCCCAGAGACTGCGGGAGAAACGGAACCTGGTCTCATGAACCCAGATGCCAGTGTCCAGAAGAAAGTGCTTCAAGTAGGGGGAAGTACAAAGGAGAGATTAGAGAATACTGACATCAGCACAGCTGGAGCCTCGGATGTACAAGGCACAAATAAGCCCATGGATAAAGCCATTGTGTCAAACTGTGTCTCTGCCGCAGGTGCCCCATGTGGTAACAAACCTGCTGAGTCTTTACTTGCATTTAATGATAGAGAGACCACCATTGAAAAAACAGAAACTGAAACTTCAGGAAGTTGTGAAGAGAGTGCTGCTGCTCCAGTAGATCAGAGCCCTGTGGTCATTCTAGCCACTGCAAAAGACATGATTTTAGAAGGCTCAGAACCCAGCACTCCCTTAGAAATATGCCAGGTAGTGTCAGCCTCAACTTTAACCTTTCCTGAGCTAGGAAAAGATGTAGTTTCGGGCCAGAAACCAGAAACGAATTCATCTCATGCTCAAAGCCGAAAGAGTGAGTCACCTGTTTGTTCGACAACTGGAGATGGTAAACTTTGTGTTGACTCCGTGTGTCAACAGAACACAGCGACTTCTAGTGGTGAGGTAGTTGCAAAGCAGTGTGGTAACACAGCCAGCCAGCCAGAAAGCACCACAACAGTGCAGGCCAGCACACTCGAGCTGCCCACTGCCGTCTGCTGCGAGGACCCACAGGCTAAAACGGCCACCTCTGACCCTGTAAGAGATGCCCAGGAAGGTGTGGATTTTTGTTCTCTTGAAGTTTTGGATCAAGAGGGCCAAGGAAAAGATCTGAAACGAGATAACCCTTTCTCAAATACAATTCAGGGAGTTCCATGTCCACATCCAGTTGTCCCTAAAACAGAGAGAGAACTAGCGCCCGACCAGGCGCTGATCTCAGACGGCACTTTCTCTCTGGCAAACGCTCTAGGCAGTGAATCAGTAACCAAAGATGATGTAATTTCTTTTGTCCCCTCCCAGAAAGAAAAGGGAACAGCAACTCCTGAACTCCATACGGCTACAGATTGTAGAAATGGCTCAGACGGAGATTCCCGTGGTCCCTGTGTGCAGCCAATAGAAGACAAAGCAGCAGGCCCGGCTGCCTCAGAGCCTGAGCCCAGCATGGGGAGTGCCAACTCCACAGGACGTGCCGGAGAGCATGGGGGTCCCAGCGTCTCAGCAACCTCTGACATTCTAAATGTCGAGGGGGGTACTGACTCGTCCCAACTAAGTGTGGGCAAGGACACTTTGGCCTCTGATACGGTTTTGACCGAAGAAGGAAAAAATCTAGTGGCTCTGGAAAACTTGGCAGCTCAGGGAAAATACAACAGAGATAAACTAGTGACTTATTCCTCCATTAAGGAAGAAACTCTTTCTTCAGAGTTGCAAGAGCAGCTGAGAACACCACCTCCTGGACAAGAGACACCAGGATTCCTTGAAAAACCTAATTCAGCTGCCTGTGCCAGGGACTACGCACTTCACAGTCACTCACTGGATACACCCTCTGCCTGTCTGAAGGCAGAAACTAAACCTCACAAGGAAGTGGCTCCACGAGTCGCACTGCTGACTGAAGGTGGGGCTGCACAGAGCCTGGTACCACCTGGAGCAAGTCTGGCCATGGACTCGAGGCAGGAAGCTTTGGGCGCAGAGCAGAGCAGCTCACCTCTGTTGCCAGATGGGTCTGAGACTCTTCACTGCCATCGACCTTGTGCTTTGGATGTTGGAGTGAAGAACAGTCAGTGTCAGGGAGCAGCCACCTGTGAGGTGAGGGGAAATGTGATGGTGGATGTTGCTGTGTCTCAGCAAGGCACTGAGGGGCCCAAAGGAAAGGATGTGTCACACAGCACCCAAAAGAAGAGTATGATCCTGGGGTTGCCAGGAGCTTTGCCAGACAAAGGTGAGACTGAACTACAGCAAGCTGTAAGCTCAGAGATGGTACCTCTTAACTGGGAAAAAGGGAAGCTGGAGGGAGCAGATGACAGCTGTGCCAAAGGCGACTCTAAGGAAGCACAAATGGATGGCAAAGCACATCCTGTCCTACTGCAGCCTGTTGCCAGGGAGCTCCCCACGGACACGGGGCTCTCAACTTGTGATGATGAGGCCCCCGCTGGTGTGAGTGAAGTCACGAGAGCTGCGGCCCCAGGCAGAGGAGGGAGACCTCCTTCACCACCTTGCACGGTTTCTGCACAAGCTGCACATCTGTCTGAGGGAGAAGACTTAATAGAGGCAGCTGCCAGCCGCATCGTGGACGCCGTCATCGAACAGGTTAAGGCCTTGGGAGCACTGCTTACTGTGGGGGAAATCAGACACCCATCACTGTCGGGTCCTGAGTCGGGCCCTCTCACTGAACAGCTGGAGAATGCTCTCACAGAGAAAGTGAATACGTTTTTGCCTGAAGAGACCTTGTCAGCAGGCAGTATTTGTGAAGAATCCTCGCGGGACCTTGCAGGATGTTTTGCTGGAAGGGAGGAGCCAGAGAAGATTATTCTGCCTATCCCAGGGCCTGATCAGGCAACAGGTAAGCAAAGCAGAATACAAAACTAGTAACTCGAGAATTGGATTCCCTTGAGTCTCTGTAATGTGCTGGCAAAAAGATAGGCACAAGACATCTTTATTTTAATGTCCTATACTCATGGGGTAGATCCCCAAGTTAATAGTCAACCACCATTAGGAGAGCGTGTCATCTCAGGGGTGGACAGATTTCAGATTCTGTAAACCCATGGCTTAATTGCTTAAGCCTATAAATAGTCTTTGTCCCTCTGGGGCTGTTGCAACTTTCCAAACCTGGAAGTCAGTGACTAGGTGATAGGTGCTCTAAAGTAATGAATTTAGTAGATGTCTTTATTCACGTGGCTTGCTTCTTTTCTCTAATATCATAGTAAATAGTGCTGAAAAGATGTGTTTTATTTACAATCCTGAGAATCCTTTCCTCCCCCCATCATCCTAGTCTATATTCTGAACAAATTGAGAGTCAGAATGGTTTCATCAACAGCTATGAGTATTCTTACAAGCTGATTGCCTGAAATCCAAAATGGTGATATTAGGTCATTGGTTTGGGGGGGAAGGAGGACTCCCTCCTTTCCTGCCTGAAGAGCAGACTCCCGGTTGCATTGCCTGCTGCTTTTGGGCAGCAGTGTGGGAATTCAGGACTCTGCACAGCACGGGGGATCGGATGCAGGATTTCCGCCCAAGCCCAGTCTGCTGAGCTGCTGTCACAAAGCAGACCTTGCGTCTGCTTATCTTGGTGAAGCAGCTGCAGCGAGCAGATTGCTCACACAGCAGCCCGTTCCATCTGTGGGTAACTATGGCCAGGGACAGCAAAGAGAAAAGAACTATTGCTCAGTGGAAATAAAGCATTTGAATAAAACTTATTGGGGGCTGAGGCTGAAGCTCAAGCTGGACACAGTTTTGACTCCTGAAGTCTTTAAAGGTCAGTTCGATGCACACTTTAGTAGCACTTCCTGTTGCCAGCTGTCTTCATGCTTACACCTAGACTTCTCTAGGTAAGAGGTAACTTCTTTCTTGTCTTTATTGTTTGATAAATTGTTCTTTCTGTTCTTAATTTTTGAAAATCCCTTTATGTATAGTATGTATTAAGAGTATAGGGGCATGGAGAGAAATGAACAAACAAAAGTTGTTAGCGATGGACAGCAATTTAAATACAGTGGTAGTTTTCCCTGGTGAAGGATGTTCAGCCATTTCTAATCTTTTTCCCAGTTGAGGGATTTAAAGAACTGAGATGTAATTTTTGGTGACTTCAAGTTTTTAGTTTTATTAATGTTTTGGATTGTTATTTGATATTTGTTGTTTCTCAGAATTTCAATGAGAAAGTCTCTAGTTTTTAAAATAAAGCACATCAACAAGTCTATTTTGGGGGCCCTGGCAGGTTGGCATTTTGGAAGAATGGGAGTGGCTGTAAGCTGATGCCTGGTTATGTTCTTTTCATTTGGGTGCTGCATCCTTGGCCACACAGGCTGGAATTATTCCTCCTCCTGGCTCAGTGGTCAGAATTTAATTCAAGCAAGTGTAAACTATGGTATTCTATAGTACTTTATGAGAAAAGGTTAAAACCAGGGAGAATTTTAGGCTTTGATTTTTATCAGTACATAAATATGGCATAGATGCTGAGAAGTGATGGCCAACATGTTAACATATTAAGAAGGAAGAAAGGATGAGGTTTTCAACAGTGCATGTGAGTTTGGGGGTTGCTTAAATTTGTGTAGGCAACTTGCTTGTTCCTGCTACCAGGACTGAGAATGGCCCTGGCCTTCACGATCTCACAGTATAGAGAAAAGCAGACAGTGGTGAAGAAACTGGTGCTTTTTTCAGAAAACAACCAAGACCGGGGAAAGTCCCTAGTCATGTTGCCCTAGAGAAAAATCACCTGAATGTGATCTCAGAACTAAAGGGTATTTCTTAGCCACTGTACATTCCACTCATGGATTTAACCCTTCTCTTTTGTGAGTGAGGAGTTACAGGTTTAACTGCTAGTTTGGAAAGAACCAATTAAAAAGAAAGGGATGTGATGCGTCACCCATCAGGAGCCTTGGGCAGTGTTTAGAAGTTGAGGTGCATGACTGAGACACCAGTCCTGCAGAGGTTGCCAGCACCCACATGCCTCAGTAATCACTGTTCACTGGTGTGGCTGGTTGCTATGACAAGGTGCTTATTTTCAGTTGATAGGTATAGGATTGTGCCAAAAATCACATTCCTAGATGAATAAGTTAAAAACCATCAGCAATCCCATTTACCCTCAGAAATTATTGTGACTCACTTAGAAATGCTTTGATCAATGAATAGTCCTAAGGGGATTGCTTAGTCATTTTTTTCCAAAACTTTAATTACATTTTATGAAATTTGACACAAATTTTGGTTCTCTGGGCAAGGAACCTTGTTTACCCACTTTTAAACTGGTAGTAAGATGATATAATTATAAGGGCAAAGAAAGAAGAAAGGAGATTTATAAATGTTCATTTATACAAATGTAGCTTTTCTAAACCTATTGTAGACTTTTGTACATGTCACCTGTGCTGCTGGAATAAAATTTTATAACAGTGGTGAGAGAAGCTCCTCTGCTCTTTGGGGTGAGGAGCATTTTTCTCTGGCAGAGTAGTGGCGTCACTTGTGACAGAAAGTTTTCCATGTGAAGCTGAGATGCGAGTTTCATTTGCATTTGGATTATTAAGGAGAATTTTCACTGCTCAATCATGTGTCTCCTTTGAAGAAGTGTCAAGAGACTAAATTTGTCTCAGACTTCATTTTTATACCTTCCTTCCTGTATTTGCTTGACCATATGGTGATCAAGTAACAAAAAACACCACTGTTTTGTCTGTGGAGCACGGCCAGAAGGAGGTCAAGTCTGTAATTCTGGAGAAAACAGGTATAAAGACTTTTTCTGAAGAAAAGGAATTGGTAGTTTGTGATTATGTTTTGGTTTTGGAAGAAATAAGATTTAATAAACAAAAAATAACTTGGTAGAACAGTCGAGTCTTACTAATTGCAGCCATGGGTGGAGCAGGGTGTGTGTGTGTGTTTTTACAGAAAGTCAGACTGGTCCCAGCGGCTTTGTCTCCTTCTCAGTGGGTTTTTTCTTTTTGTCTTGTGCAAATCTCTCTTGCCTTTTTGATGATGACCAAGATGGACAGCCATACTTCAGCCAGTCTATGTTCCCTTAAAGGTTATGAGTTTACTTTTCCATACCTAAGTCAGAATCACACCCATGGATTTGTCATGAAAAGTCAGTTGTGGGTGGCACCTGTGGCTCAAGGAGTAGGCCGCTGGCCCCATATACTGGAGGTGGTGGGTTCAAACCCAGCCCCAGCCAAAACAACTGCAAAAAAAAAAAAAAGAAAAGTCAGTTGTGAAAATGGATATTTAGTAGTCATTGAATTGGATCTTCCCCTTAGTTTCAGATCCATGCAAAGGCTAGGGAACTCCCCTCCCTAACCCCATAAACCATGTGATTAAAGGAATAGCTCAGCACAGAGTCAGAAATGACTCCAGCTCTTGACAGCAAAAGACTATTTTTCCATTTAATACAAAGGCAAAAACAAATAAGACACGTGAAACCTGGAGCATATCATATAAATAGTAAGTCTCAGGAACCTGTGTTTTTAAATGTACTCTGTAACCCCCTTGTTCACTTCAGATATGCCGGACACGAAAGCTGACGATGAAGTGGATTTTCTGAGTAATACTATTGCGAGCTCAGTTTCTGAAGAGGCAGCTGCAGGGAGTGTGGCTATTACACTTTCAGTGAAGCAAGGCCTGAAGCCCCAGGCGGTAAGTGGCATCAGTGATCTGTGTGAGCACAGTGCTCCTGTAGCCTAGTCGGCTGCATCTGGTTTCATGGCTTTGTTGTTGATTTTGGGGGACACAGTATTATTTTTCCCCCTTCTCTCTTCTGTTTTGTAATATGCATGTGCTGTTACAGTTAACTTTTGTATAGGGTGTATACCACGCAGCAGAGTTTGGGAATAAGCCTCTCCTACACGAATCCCTTAGAGATTATGATGACCAACATTTTCTCCATGAGCACAAGACTTTGAAATGTGTCATCGAGCTTAGATTATTACAAAATGAGAGTTACCACAAAAGGGGATCTATAAAAGCCTTCATTAAACTCTTCTTTCTTTATATAGAAACTGGTAGCAAAAATTAGATTTTTTTACTTCATAGCTCATAGAGTTTTTACTTCATAGCTTCGTAGTAATCATCTAAAATGTGAATGAAGTATTTCACTTTTAGGGGTAAAAAAGATTTAGTAAGTTTTTTTTATAACAGTTTTATTGAGATATAACTCACATACCATAAAATAAGCCCATTCAAATAAAGCATACAGTTCAGTGGATTTTAATATATATATACACCTAGAGATTAGTGCAACTATCACCACTAAAAAGAAACCCCATATCCACTGAATAGCTCCTGTCTCCCTCTTTCCCTTCCCACAGCCCCGACACTCCCTGGTTTGCCTCTGTCTCTGGATTCACCCATTCCATTCATATAAATGGAATCATCCAATAGGCAGTCTTTCATGACTGAATTCTTTCACTGACCATAATGTTTTCAAGGTTCATTCATGTTGTAGCATTGATCAGTATTTCATTGCTTTTCATTGCCAAATAGTATTTTGTTGTGTGGATATTTCATACTTTGTTGTACATTTGGATTGTGGACACTTTTTGGTCTTGTGATGCAGAGTCTCAGTTTATCGCCCTCAGTAGAGTGCTGTAGTGTCACAGCTCACAGCAACCTCCAACTCCTGGGTTTAGGCGATTCTCTTGCTTCAGCTTCCCGAGTAGCTGGGATTACAGGTGCCCGCCACAACGCCTGGCTATTTTTTTGTTGCAGTTAGGCTGGGACCGGGTTTGAACCCGCCACCCTTGGTATATAGGACCACAGGTGCTGCCCAGAATTGCTGGATCTTAATAGTACTTCTATATTTAATATTCATTAGGTATTTAAAAGTATTTCTTTTCAGGGTCTTGAGATTATTTTTCTTCTCGTTTAAAGCTATTAACTTTTAAAACAAGGGAACTTGAGAGAAACAGTGCTGTACACTTTAGAGTCCACGATGGTCAAAGAAAACCTTTAGAAAGCTGAAAATCAGGTTGCCAGAATAACTCATACTGCCCCTTTTTGAAAGTTGGTGTCCCTTGGCTGGACTTGACAGAGGACTGTTTTTGGTCTTCAGAGGACTAAGTTGGAATTTTTTCTTGAAGTTACCTCAGTAGGTAAACAGAATCATCAACTATCTCAAGCTGTTTGAAGCATATGAACAGTGATAAACAAGTCTTGTTTTATTGGAGTACAGTGGTAAGAAGGCGCTGACTGTTCCAACCCACCCCAGTACAGATAATATTCATGACTAATGCCTGGGTGGTGACTTATATAGCAGGCGTTAATTCAGACAAATGTTGCTTTTGCCCTGGGGGAAGAAAAGAGAACACACCCTGCATGGGTACATGTGTCTTTGTTTCCAGACGCCCTTCAGAAAGGGAAGGAAAAAACTCACATCCTTGAATTGAATCGCCTGTTTCTTGGTCTCCATTTTAATGTTGTAGGGTGGTAGTGTCATTGAATCCAGGATGGTGCTTGGCTGCAGGCCCTTTACTTTCTGATGAGTGATATCTCACCCAGCTGGAAGAAGAGTTTGGGGGTTGATTTTCTAACCTAGGACTTACCCAACAGGGAAATTCCCAGGCTCTGTGATTGGTGATATTTTAAGACGCCTCAGAAGCATATAATTTATCTCTTGCGGGGGAAGGTCTATGCTTTGGTCTGCTTCCACCTTGCATAGTTGGAGAAAATGTATGTGAATGGGAAGGTCACTTCACAATTTTCAGTTCCAAATACTAGAAGTTTTTGTGTTCACAGCATTGTTATAGTGATATGTAATCTTGACCCTCTCTTGCTCTGCCAAACATGCCTTATTTGCTGTGAATTGAAAAGTAAAGCATGAGCGCACATTTAATTTTCCCTGTGTTTCATTCTCTTTTCCCATTTAACTCTCCGTAGACGGCATTCTATGTGTAGGCTTTCACTGGTTCAGGAAAGAGCAGAGGTCTGCTGACTTTTCTGTGAGGGACAGACAATAGATATTTTAGGCTTTGTGGAACAGTCACTGTCACAGCCGATTTTAGTTTTACGGTGTGAAAGCAGCCATATACAGTATGGAAATGAATGAGTGTGACTTTGCTTCAGTAAAATTTCAATAAATTTATAGATGTTGAAAAGAATTTCTGTAGTGTTCATGTATGTGTCCAGAAATATTCTCATTTTGAATAGTTCTAATCATTTAAAAATGTAAAATCTCCTAGGTTCTTTACTTGGGCTGTGCATAAACACATGGTAGGGCACTGGCCTTCAAAATACTTAACGTACCAATGCACGAAAAGAAAAAGGAAGTGAGCTGATTTCTTACTTAAAATTGCTTTGGGATGAAATGTCTAATTATTAAACTATAGGTTAGGGGCAGGAAGCTCAAGTTCTGTCTCTCCTGAATTAGCTTCTCTAGAGCTCAGTTTTCACATCTTATCTTTTAGTCTTTACCTAGAGTTGTGTGTTCATTCTGAAAAAGATTTAGTTCGTGATTGTAGTTCAAGGAGGAGTGGTATTTGCATAACATTATTTTAATCCAGTCTTTCTGACGCATGCCCAGTCTGTGTTGGCTTTGGGTATAGGCCAGTCAGTGCTTCATTGAATCATCCTCTCCAGATGTAAAACAGAACAAATTCCTGTATCTTATGCTTTGCTACCAGGTTGAAAACCTAGAATAATGATGAATTTATTGCAGTTTTCTAGCAAATACAAAGAATCTATGTAAATTCTTAGGGATGTGTTCCTGCTTTGTAACCTTCTTTAAACATATAATTGTCAGAGTACAGAAATGTCCTTCGATAGTGGCACTACCAAGGATTTAAAGGAAAAAGCTACACTTGGGTTTTCATTAGGCTAGTGGCAATACTCAGTAGTCTAGTCTGATACCTGTCATACAAACTAAAGAGTGATTTTTCATTCTGTAACCTGCTTGACATGTATTGTAAATAATCCCTTACCTTAGAGGTGAAATGCTGAAAGTCATAGTTCATGAAGGAATTAGGCAGCATCAGCATTCATGTTTCTTATATTTGAGGAGAAAACACATACACGTGTTAAATGCTGCAGAATTCTCAATAGTCTTTAACTGACGTTTCTTCAACTGGGTTGAAAATGTTCACAATTTTGAGGCAAAGTTATTAAACATACATGGTAGAAGCTCCATAGCTGACCATCTCCTTAAGTTAACTTAATTTTCACAGATGGTCATGTACCACATGTACCTATCAGTACAACAGGCCTAGTTCTTTCTAGTGACCCCCTCTGTATGCTGATCGGCTTGTCACAGTCCCTTGGGTGCTGCTTACTGAGGTCCTACTGTATTATGGTTCATTGCCATCGTTCATTTTGTGGTTGTATTTTGTTAGTATTGCCAAAGTTTTAGTACTAGTTCGCTGTAATATCCAATATTCTCTTACATAACTAGTTTCAAGGTTCTCAGATTACCTTTTACTGTCTTGTTTCCTCAATGAGTTAATGTATGTCAAGTGTTGAGAGCTTGGCACATAGTATATACAGTTCTGCATTATTATTACTGACTAGTTGTATAATTCCAGATTCCAGTATCCCATTCACTCATTTAAGTAACTAGTGGAATATGGTGGTTTAGACTCAGTTATTGCTTCTTGAACATACGTTATAATAGTACCAGGAATGCTATCAGAAGTTAATGTTGGGAGACGTGGAACTTGGTTTACTTCTGATACCTTTAGAATTGGAAGGGTGTTCTAAAGTATAACACCCTTGCTTTGTAGAAGAAATGGGTTCAGTGTAGTTAAATGACCTAATCTTGTTTCACAACTAGTTAACTGTCAACTGAACTAGAACTGTGCTAGTGATGTTTCCAGAATACTATTGTTTCTTGAAGAATCATCCTCAGAATACACTAGATTGTGCCTCAGGAAGCCAAATCCACTAGATTTAGGATGGGTTTTTGTTTTGAACAAGTATTCCTGAGTAATGCTTACCCTCACTAAAATTTAAAACCATCGCATTGTACTCGTGCTTTTGGTGGTAGCTGGAGAAATTCCTTTGGCCGTTTTAGGATCAAAGCTGATTTACTTTAAAGTAAGTCTCTTGGGCTTGGCACCTGTGGCTCAAACAGCTAAGGCGCCAGCCACATACACCAGAGCTGGCGAGTTCGAGTCCAGCCCCGGCCCACCAAACAACAATGATGGCTGTAACCAAAAAATAGCTGGGTTTTGTTCAGGCGCCTGTAGTTCCAGCTACTTGGGAGGCAGAGGCAGGAGAATTGCTTGAGCCCAAGAGTTGGAGGTTGTTGTGAGCTGTGATGCTATGGCAGTCTACCCAGGGCAACAGCTTGAGGCTCTGTCTCGAAAGAAAGAGAGAGGGAGGGAGTGAGGGAGGGAGGGAGGAAAGGGAAGGAAAGAAAGAAAGGTCTCTTGGTAGTATTTAGCTGATTCTAAACAGATTATAAGAAAAGACCTTATTTGTCCAAAGAGCTTGCTTTTGATGCAGAAATCACAAAGATTTTATGCCTGTAATCCTAGCACTCTGGGAGGCCGAGGCGGGTGGATTGCCTCAGCTCATGAGTTCGAGACAAGCCTGAGCCAGAGTGAGACATATATGGTAGAAGCTCCATAGCTGACCACTGTCTAAAAAGAGCCAGTGTTGCGGCGGGCGCATGTAGTCTCAGCTACTTGGGAGGCTGAGGCAAGAGAATTGCTTAAAGCCCAAGAGGTTGAGGTTGCTGTGAGCTGTGATGCTATGGCACTCTACCGAGGGTGACAAAGTAAGACTCTGTCTCAAGTAAATAAATAAATAAATAAGATTATCTAGACCTGCCTTTTCTTTTTTCCTTTCCTTTCCTTTCCTTTCCTTTTCTTTCTTTCTACAGAGTCTCACTCTATTTCTCTAAGTAGAGTGCTATAGCATCACCGCTCACAGCAACCTTCAACTCCTGGGCTTAGGCAATTCTCTTGTCTCAGCCTCCCAAGTAGCTGGGACTACAGGCGCCCACCGCAATGCCCAGCTATTTTTTTATTGCAGTTTGGCCGGGGCTGGCTTCAAACCCACCACCCTCTGTATATGGGACCAGTGCCCTACCCACTGAGCCACAGGCACCACCCTTCCTTTTATTTCTTAAAGAATGATATGGAAAGGTATAGAGCCAGGGGGTGAATTATGGAAGCAAGAGATGACATTGAATTCTTACATTCAGTAAAGAAAGCCTTCTGGGCCCACTCTCCTTGGGAGTGTGCTCCACAGGTTAGTCAGGAAAGAATTTAGAGTCCTGTTTCTCTGCCTAGTGTCCGCCCAGAGCTACAGACAGATATTCTCTATGTGTTGTAGGGATTTTTTCTCCTCAAGTGGCCAAGTTCATTAGAAAGGAGCTTACCTCCCCTGAGGTATCTATTCATTTGAGGTATCTTTGTACTAATTTCTTTTCCAAATGCTCATGGCATAAACTTATTAGCCATATGGAACAACAGTCAGTTTCTTGAGCCAGTATATCTTGTCATGGTGCCCATGGGCCTAGCCACCAAACACTCAAGAACAAATATGTTCAAGGACAACTATAAAATTCCATATGTTGAGTATTAGATTACTGGGAAAATCTATTCTTTATTTAATATACCATACTCAGTCAAAACATTTTACATCAGAACCATGATCCCTTTTAAAATAATTATATAACTGAACATCAAATTAACTCAATTTCTATTCCTACCAAAGTATTAATGTTTGTTTCTTTAGGGTAGCCAAAAGGTCAGTGTTAGTCTTAGAATATTTTTCAGTTAATACCTTCTTGTGTTCTGTCCTTTCATTATTTTTAATGAAACACTTTGTTTTCTTTCCCGTGTCTCAAGGGGGCGAGCTTTCATTTCCATTTCTAGTCCGGGAGTTTGGTTAAAAGCCTTTGTTTTGTGAGGCTGGCTGTGAACACAGCTTTCCTGTTTAGCTGTATGTGAAAATGTGGCAGCCACCAGGCTGTTTGGTAACTATGCTGAAGCTGTAACACTGATGTTCAACATGGCTTATACGTCTCACCCTATTATTTAATAGTTGTCAATTTTTAAAAAGGTCCTTTAAAAATGTCTTTGCCATCATATTTACATATGTGGTTTTGTCACCTAAGAAAAGGCAAACTGGCCTCTTTTTGAATCGCCAGTAAGTCGTTTATTAAATCATAGCTGTGTACATTGATCCGGCTTTGTTGTTGTTGTTGTTGTTGTTGTTGTTGCAGTTTGGCCGGGGCTGGGTTTGAACTCACCACCCTCGGCATATGGGGCCAGCGCCCTACTCACTGAGCCACAGGCG
>CAUYPK010116251.1:0-11757 GCA_963574355.1 Loris lydekkerianus | reverse complement strand
CTGCAATTCCTCTTCTAGGTGTATATCCAAAGGACCAAAAATCATTTGGCAATAAAGATAATTGCACCAGATTGTTCATTGCAGCTCAATTCATAATAGCCAAGTCATGGAAGAAGCCCAAGTGCCCATTGACCCATGAATCTATTAATAAATCATGGTATATGTATACCATGGAAAACTATGCAGCATTAAAAAATGGAGACTTTATCTCTTTTATGTTTACATGGATAGAGCTGGAAAATATTCTTCTGAGCAAAGTGTCTCAGGAATGGAAAAAAAAAATTCAGTGTATTCAGTACTACTATGAAACCAATTTATAATCACTCATACTTTTTATAAAAGATGAATCACAACTATAGCCTAGGATGAAGGAGTGAAAGGGAAGGGACAGGAGGGGGATGGATCTATAGAAGGAGGGTTAATAGGGGGAACACACCTATGAAGCATATTGCAAGTATAAGTTGGATCTATCATGTGTAGAATACAAATGTCTTTAACACTATAATTGGGTAAATGAGGTGAAGGCTATGTTAATTAGTAGGATTTAAGTACTCCAATTTGTACAAAGAATCAACACATTGAATCCCATAATGGCATAAATTTATGCATGATCTATATACAAATGAATTAATAAAAAAAAGTCCATTGCTTAGTTTTCTCTTTTGCATTTTTTGGAAAGCTAGGTTTTGTCCTTTATTTTCTATATGTTTAGTTTGCTGGTGGTTTTTTGTGATGGTCAGTGTATAGAATAGGTCTATGTATTTCTTATAGAGCTGGTCTTATTGTAGCAAACTTCCTTAATGTTTGCATGTCAGTATAAGATTTGATTTCTCTATCAATTTTAAAGTTTAGCTTAGAAACTAAAGGATATAGAATTCTTGGCTGAATTTTTGTTTGTTTGTTTGTTTAAGTAGGTTGAAGGAAGATGACCATACTTTTCTGATGTGAAAAGTTTCCTTTGGAAGTCCAGGAGCACTCTGACGGATTTGCCCCTGTAGGTCAATTGGGACGTACTCCTGGTAGCTTGCAGAATTTTCTCTTTTGTTTTGAGTTTTAACATGTTCATAACCATGTATCTTGGATAAGTTCTATTTGAATTGAGATGACTTGGAGTTTGCTATCTGTATGAAATAAATCTGTTGAAATCTTTGATGATAGCTTGGGAATTTTAATTTATAATATCCTCTAATAGGGCTTCCATTCCTCTTGAACATTCTTCTTCCCCTTTTGGGATACCTATAACTTCTATGTTTGAATGCTTCATGAAGTCCCATAATTATCTCAGTGAATTTTCTGCGTTCATGCTCTCTTTTTCTGTCTCTTTAACTCCTTGAGTTAGTTGGAGAGCTTTATCCTCTACATTTGGTATTTTTTCTTCTGCATCATCTAATCTGTTATTGATACTTTCTGCTGCATCTTTAAGTTCCCTGATTGACTGCTTCAATGCCTTAAGTTTCACTATATCCTTTTCATATTCTTCATATTGTTCTTCTCTTATTTGATTCTGTTTTTGTGTTCCCTTTTTATTAATTTTCCACTCTCAGCAACATCCTTCATTCTTTTTATCATCCATATTTAAAATTCCATTTCTGTAATTTCTGACTTTTTTATTGGTAGAGGACATTTTTTATTGGTAGAATCCTCTACAGTAGCTACTGCATCATGCCTTCGGGGTGTTTCTCTGTTTTGGTTTATCATGATGCCAGGATTCCTCTGTTGTTTCTTCCCCAGGAGTGTTTCCTTTTTGTCTGTTTCCTTGTGTTATTTTCTCCTTTTACTTCCTCCTGCTCCTTAAGTTTCTGTGCCTCTTACCTAAGGTATTGAAGTGTTATTTTGTAAAAGGACTAAAAGGAAGATTAGTTTGATGAGCAAGAAAGGGTAAAAGATTAAAAAAGAGAGAAACGAGAAAGGGATGGAGGAGTAAAAGCGAAGATTGAAAAAAAGAATAGAGGAACAGAAAGAGACAAAAGTAATAGTGGCATACAGTAGGATACTTTGACCCAAACCACAAATTCCAACCCCCGGGAGGGTTATATTTTGTTCATCCTTGAGATCTGGAGGTTTTTGCCAGCCTAAGTGACAAAATACCCCAACTAAGCAAACTGAGAAGAAAAACAAAAATACTATAAATCAAAACAAAACAATAAACAAAAATTTTATGAGATAAAATTTGGGGTAAAAAGAATAACAGGGGCAGAAAAACTAGCAAAAATAAAGCCTTGATTTTTAAGGAAGAAAACAATGAGAGACAACTGCAATTTTATGAGAAAAGGGAAAGAAAAAAAAGAAAGAAAAAATCTGGAGGGGAAAAACAAAAAAAATTTTCAAAAAGAAAAAAAAGAAATAAATATATATGAAGATATTACATAATATATACATAATATTATAATTTTACTCTACATTGCCTGGGCAACAGGTGATGTTCTGGTTTATATTATGTCAATCACAGTGATAATACAATTGTATAAATTGGAGACTTGAAGCCTCTGTCTTGGCGAGGAGACCTTGTCCTATCTTCCTGAGTTGTCTGCCTTCAATCCCTCAGGATTGGGACCCTGAAGCTCTCCTCAGCCTGCTCAATGGACATGCCTCAATCTTTCCAAACTGTGTCCCTTGGTCCCAGGAAAGCGTGTGTCACTCAAATCTCCCCATAGGAGGCTGCCCTGCTTATCAGGTGCACAAGAACAACCCTCATACCCCTTGAGGGCTTAGCCTGTAAGGCAGCTTCCCCATAATGACTGCACCCAGCCTGCAGCCAGGCAATTAAAGCTCTACTTTGCCCTTTAGCTTAGTCCTGGTTCTTGAGTTTTGTTCAAAATCACTCGCTAGCTCACCCAAGCTCTCCCAAGCTTAACCAAGTGTCCACATCCAAAAATAAAACCCTACAGGGTAGGCCTTCTGTGTCTACAATCAGTTGCCACTGTAACTGTTGCAGGGGCAGCCTGGTCAGCCTCTGCTCGCGCTAAAGTACCTTCCACTTCTCCATTGCTTTTTTACTCCTCTTGAAGTTCTGAAGTCTCCCGCTGCCTCCCTGTGCTCTGAAAGGGATACTCCTAGGCAGAACCCACAGCCAGAGGTACCTGGAGTCCACTCTCCTCAATCTCATAACACACAGCTGCAAAGAAGCAGCCTCTAATCCACCATCTTGCTCTGATACATGTCATTTTTAAATCTTTTGATACATATTTTTAAACTGTCTTTTTAAAGTTTATACCAATTTGCATTTCTAACAACAGTATATGTAAGTAATGGTTTCATATATTCTTAACCATAATGGTATTCCCATTATTTTTAGATTTTACAATTTAATTGGTGAAAATTGAAACTCAATGTTCTTTTAATTTATGCTGTTGAGTTAATTTGACTCCTTCTAATATGTGATATGTGTTTTAAGAAAAGCCACACGTATAATTCATTTTGTGATTTGCCAATGTATCTCATTTGCTTATTGCTTCATCAACTTTATTGAGGCTTGATTTATATTCAAGGAATTGTCAGATTTTTCTTTAATAGTTATGAGTTTGGACAAATGGATTTACTAACACAACCACCACAACAGTTAAAGTATAGAATATATCTACCTATAAAGTTTCCTCATGCCCATTTGAAGTTATTACTATTTCCTTCACTCCTCTCCAGGTAACCATTGATCTTATTTCTATCACTATAGATTAGTTTTGTCTCTATTTGTACTTTGTATAATGGAATCATATTGTGTGTGGTTTCTAGTGTCTGGCTAATGCAACTTTTTAAAAAATCTGTATGTCTACTTTATTTTATTTATAATTGCTCTGTAAAGACTAAAATATTAACTTATTGCTTGTTCCATATATTATAAAATTTATCCAAATTTGCCCCTTCCCTTTTAAATTTACTTAAGATTATTTTAAATATGCACACATCTGTACTATATATCTGATAAATAATACAGAATTTCCACTAGTTGACCCTAAAGTTGCCATACATAAGCAAATGGGAAATTGTAGTTCATTTCACCTTTATTTACAAAATACCTAACAAAATAGTCACAAAATCTTCTCTATATGTTGGCCATCGCTTTGTAAAATTTTATCTCTCTATTGTTTGAGAACTTCAACATGAGAAAAGTCAAAAACTACAGTTTATAAGCTGTGAGAGAGGCATTAGGAGTACAGATTACAAAAGTAGAGAATCAAATATGTCTCTGCATTAATCAAAATGGAACAACTTGTATTAAGCAGCTTCCAAGTCTCAATGGCATAACATAAAGTTTACTTCTCATTCACACAAAGTCTAATGCAGGGGTTGCTGGTTTGGGTGTTCTGGTCAACTCTCCTGAAGATGAGGAACTCAGGGACTTGGGCCATTTCTATCTTGAAGCTCTACTATATCTGAGGCTTACCTATAACTGCATCTATATGCATATAGTAATTCTATCTATACTATATATTTTATAAATGCAATCCTAACCATGATCAAGAATCTAAATTTTTAGAACTCTATCAGAAAAGCTAAAACTCAACACTTTCTCCTACAAAATAAATTACACATTTGTATTTGGAGGCATTTCTTTCCAATCATTAGAGAAAGTGTCCAGATGTCAGAACCAGCATTCACTGAGATGTTTATGGGGTTTTATGAATATCAACAGAAAAAGGAAAATGGCAAGCATATTAGGAAACTCAACACCATAAAACAGAAGTACTAATTTCAGTATAAAATTAAAGAATTAGCATCCAGGAAATAAAGTTAATAGAATAAATATAAGGAAGCTTAGAATAATTACAGCTTATAACTTTGGAAAAATCCAAGAGCATATTTTATTCATTTAAACCCCATGTTGTGAACAAAAATATAAAATTGATTACAGAAATTAAAAACACAATCACTGAAATTAAAACAAAAACCTCAATAGATGTAGATAAATAACAGAGTGGATACAGCCAAAGTTGTACAAAGTTATCTAGAAGACAGAATAGAGGTGTTCTCCCAGAACATATTAGAAAAGAACACAGATGGTATGATAAGACAAAAACTTTTTATCTGACACTCATCTAATAGAAATTCCATAAAGGATAAAAGAAAAGGGAGAAAACATTTTAAATGACAGCCAAAATTTTGCCATTACCACAAACAAGTGCAAGTACTTGATTTTCTCATTTCTCACATTCAGTTTATTAATTAGTCTCATGTCCTAGTCCCACCTAGCAACCAGAATGGATTTTTGAAATATAAATGAGAATATTTAATCCTTGATTGAGCTTCCATTGTTTCTCATTGCATAGAAGAAAGACAAAATTCTAACTTCAAACCTCCCATCATTCTACTCTTTCTCATTATATACCCGTTACACTGACCATTTGTTATTTCCCAAAAAATCTCAGGATGTTTCCTTTCTCTTCCATTTTAGACTTACTGCTCCACTTGCCTGGATTATTCCTCCCAAATCATGCCCAAGCTTTTCACAAATCTTCTCCCTAGACATTCGTCAAGCTAATATTATATATCATCTCTTATAAAGGCTTAACCTCATCAAAATAAGTATTTAAGTCCTTTGTATTTTTATAATAACTCACTGTGCACTTTCTTTATAAATTTTACAAGATATGTAAGTTAAAATTTTTACATGGTTTATGTCTAACAGTAAAATATAATTTCCAATTGTATGGAGTTTCTCATTTCATTTCCAGCTTTTATCATAGTGATTAGCTTAGCACAAGATAAGTGCTCACTGTATTTGTTAAATGGATTACTTTATTTGGAAGGGTGGATTATAAATTTAAAAAATTAATTAAAAATGGTGTGCATCTTTACTTATATACTCAGTTATGGTAAAATTTCAGAAGTCAGAGGGTAGAACATATTAAAAAAATAAGAGAACAAATTAACCATAAGCTAGAAAAGACTAAACATTTTTTAAGACTCTGAAATCTATCTAATGCAAAACACAACAACTAGGGAACTATTTAATGAAGAAAATAACAAATGAATTCAGGAAGACAGCATTGTGACATTTTTGCTAACCATCCTGTACCTCATATTCTCCAGCGTGTTGTCAGTGGCTCTAGAGATGATGATGTAAATTTCAAGTATGGGTTCCTAAAGATAGGAGGCTATCACAAAACTTTTTTGTTGAAATACTTTGATCATGTGTTTTGACCTGTCCCGTGGTCCCTTGTAGAGCTGGCCAAAGACTGACATTTATTTTGTCTCTTTGTTCACTCAGGGCTGGAGTGAACTTTTGGATAGTGAATATGTGTCAATATATTTAAAAATATATATTGCCATGACCACCAGATATGTTGTTGGCAGATGGGACAAGCAACAAGATCCAAAATCTTGAAAAAGAGGAGTCTATGTAGGGACTTTCTTGTGGAAATAAGGACTCAGAATGTCCACTATGCAGGGTGCCATTGGTGGGGTATAGGCATCAGGGAACTACAACCTGCCTAAAGAACTTCAATTCTTGTGTCTTCACATTTCTATAACTCCCACTGATATCTTCTCAGCCACTCAGAAGTTCCACAATGCTGATTTGGATCAAGGGAGCTGCTGTAAACTAGCCCTCAGAGAGTGCTGCTCCTAAAGGAAGGAAGAGAGAAGCACAGCAAGAGGGCATCCCATAGCACAAAAGAAACTCAACTACATTGTTTCCTGTGCCCAAATACTTCTTCCTTGTGAGCTGCTAGTGAGAGCTCCACTTTCAGCAGAGGCAAAAACTCAGTGCTCAGCTCTGCAAGGGAGAAGTGAAATTACATTGCACCACTTGAGTAGCCGTGGAGCTGAAGCCCAAGCATAGAGATGGGGTTTTTCTCTACTCTCTCCACCTACTAATAAAAACACAGGGTGGCACCTGTGGCTCAGTGGGTGGGGTGCCAGCCCCATATACCAAGGGTGGAGGGTTCAAACCCGACCCTAGCCAAACTGGAACAAAAAAATAGCCGAGCGTTATGTCGGGTGCCTGTAGTCCCAGTTACTGCAGAGGCTGAGGCAAGAGAATTGCATAAGACCAGGAGTTGGAGGTTTCTGTGAGTTGTGTGATGCCACAGAACTCTGCCGAGGGCAATAAAGTGAGGCTCTTTCTCAAAAAACAAACAAACAAACCATTACTGCTTCCATGAGAAGTTAGCACAGGTATGCTGGAGGATAGCCTTTCTTGGGTGTGATGGGCATCTGTGTCTTCAGTGGTAGTATGATCTCCAGCCTAGATCTGCATAAAATGTGGGGCCCCTCTCCCTATCTTCATAGAGCTGCAGCAATCCTGCCACACAGAAAATGTAAAAGCCAGAGAACTGTGTGTTTGTGATGAAGAGAGTAAACTATGCATCACAGCTCTTTCAAGATTAGAAATAGGTTTGGTGGGGAGCCACAGAGCAGAAGTTTACTGCTACACTGCACCCTTGAATATAAGCAACATTGTCTGATCAAATTAAATTTCCTGAGCACTGGACTGAGGGTATGACAGGGAATCAGATTACATTCTTGCCTGCCAAGGCTGTAGCATTATGGGAAAGCTTACCCTCTCTGCAGACCTTGATGCATCTCAGTAAGAGCCCCTGCTATGGCAGGAGATTTCACTCTCCCCTGGGAGACCCTAGAGCAGACTGGCCTGGTCGAGCTCTGCACAGCTTTGTCACTCCTATGCAGAGCACAGAACCCAGGCCACTATGCATTCTGCAGATCAACTAATTGGCTGAAATATTAGATAGCTTCTCCCAGTAATTAAAGATCAACCATAAATCCTACTTTTACTGGCATAGCTAGCTATTACCTGCCAAGGGCCATCTTCTGGCCAGGAGATTGAAATGCATAGTCAATACAAAATGTACTGAAACAAGTGCACAGCACTTGAGAATAAGATAAGCTTTTTGAGACCTTTGTCACCTAGCTCTTCTATAGGCATTGACTCTACTTCTATGCTCAGCATTTGAAAAAGCTAATGTATTAAGGCTATCTAAAACTAAAGAACTCATGTAGAGTCTTTGCCACTGACAACACACAAAAGCCAAGCCAAACAACCCTATTAACATACACAATAGTCATATCATCAAGGGAATAATAAAGTCCTGTTTAAACTACAGTAAATGCAAAAATAAGAATAAGTGATGGGTTCCAGATAAGAAGGAACTAGCATAAAAACTCTTGAAGTATTTAGAAAAGGTGTTATGGCATTCTTAATACATCACAATAAATTTCTAGCAATAGATCCTAATAGAAATAAAACTTTTGAAATGCCAGGTAAAGCATTCAAAATATTTATTTTAAATAATCTCAGTTATATGCAAGAGAAATGTATTAGAAAGAAATCATAAAATCACATCAAGAAAAGAATGAGAAATTTGACAAAAAAGATAGATACTAAAAAACAAAACTTATGGAAATGAAATTTAATTAAAGGAATTACAACTATAGTTAAAAGCTTCAACAATGGATTACAATCAACAATCGAAAACATCTCACAAGTTGAAGAAAGTTCTTTCAAATTAATCATATTAGACAAAAATAAGGAAAAAAGAATGAAAAATTAAGAAATTTTTCTACAAATATGGGACTACACAAAATTTCCAAAGATTTGAATAATAGGTATTCCCAAAAGAGAAGAAAAACCAAACATTTGGAAAAGGTACTTAAGAAATAATTGAGGAAAACTTATCAATTCTATCAAGATATCTAGACATCTAGATACAAGATGATCAACAGGCTTCAAGAAAATATATTCCAACAATGACTTCACTACAACATACAGTCATCAGACTGAGACCAATGTGAAGGGAAAAAAATTTTTATAAAATCAGCAAGAGAAACCATATCAGACTAATAATGAAATTCTCAGCAGAAGCCTTACAGTAAACAAAATGTCAACCATGAATTTTATATTGTACCACAATAAGTTTAGATAATGAGAGAGGAATAAAATATATTTTACAAGCAAACACTGGGGAAATTCAGCACTACTTCATTGGCCCAGCCCCCAAAAACATAAAAATTAAAGGAGTACTAAGCATAGAAACAAAGACCAATATTTGCCATTATACAAACACACAAAAAAGTACTTACCTGGCAGGGGAGATACCATGATCACAAAAGTGCTTTTCCCAGGGCGGGGCTTATCCATTGCACTCCGGATGTACTGACCCCTGCAAAGTCCCCAAATGTGGGAAACTCAACTGCGTAATTTGTGGTAGTGGGGGACTGCATTCTCACTTTCCCCTGTAGAAATAAAAAAGCAAACAAAACAAAACAAAACAACCCACAAAAATACACAAAGACAAACACGGTAGAAGAAATCTAATAATTCATAAAACATCTTGATAAGGATTAATATTATGACAGCAATGAAACCTCATTGATCAATATTAACCTTGAACATAAATGGATTAAATTCTTCACTTAAAAGGTATAGATTGGTGGAATAAATTTTAAAAAAGTGAGTCAACCATATTCTGCTTATAAGAAAGAAAACAAACAAACAAAAAAAAACTTCCTTACACTTACAAGCAGAAGCTAAAGGGATAGAGAAAGATGTCCCATGCAACCAAAATATAAAAGAAAGTAGGAATAGCTATACTTACATCAGACAAGACAGACATTATATCAAAGCCAGATGGAAAAAAGCAAAGGTCATTATATAATGAAAAGGGGTCAACTCAACAAAAAAATATAACAGTACTGAATATATATCTGCCCCCAAATGGAGCACCCATATTTATAAAACAACTTGTGCCCGACACACCAAAAGACATAGACAACAATATAACAATAGTTGGGAACTTCAACACCCCACACATAGTACTAGACAGATCATTGAAGCAGATGATTGACAAAGAAACTTTTGACTTGAATTGGACATTAGACCAAATGGACTTACACTTTTATTAATATATAACATTGTACACAACATCCACAGAGCATACATTCTTTTGGGGGGAGAGGAGGCAGAGTCTCATTCAGTCACCATGGGTTTGAGTGTCATGGTGTTATAGCTCACAGAAACCTCAAACTGAAGTGATCCTTGGCCACCGGCCGGGAGGTGCAGGTGCAGCCCACAGCCTGGAGCTTTCGCTTAAGCATAAGGAATGATTTTTTCTCATAAACAGGTGAAGAAGCTGAAGGAGACCTTTGCTTTTATTCAGCAGTTGGATAAAAATATGAGCAACCTTCGGACCTGGCTGGCTCGAATTGAATCTGAGCTTTCCAAGCCTGTTGCTTACGACGTCTGTGATGACCAAGAGATCCAGAAGAGACTCGCTGAGCAGCAGGATCTGCAGCGAGACATCGAGCAGCACAGTGCTGGGGTGGAGTCCGTGTTCAATATCTGTGACGTCCTGTTGCATGACTCCAACGCTTGTGCGAATGAGACTGAGTGTGATTCCATCCAGCAGACCACCAGGAGCCTGGACAGATGCTGGAGGAACATCTGTGCCATGTCCATGGAGCGGTGCATGAAAATCGAGGAAACGTGGCGCCTGTGGCAAAAGTTTTTAGATGATTATTCCTGCTTTGAGGACTGGCTCAAGTCAGCTGAGAGGACAACAGCCTGCCCAAATTCTTCAGAGGTGCTGTACACGAATGCCAAAGAAGAGCTGAAGAGGTTTGAGGCCTTCCAGCGGCAGATCCATGAGCGGCTCATGTAGCTGGAGCTCATCAACAAGCAGTACCGGCGGCTGGCCCGGGAGAACTGCACGGACACTGCAAGCAGGCTGAAGCAGATGGTCCATGAGGGCAACCAGCACTGGGACAGCCTGCAAAGGCGGGTCACAGCCATCCTGCGGAGACTCAGACATTTCACCAACCAGAGGGAGGAGTTTGAGGGGACGCGGGAGAGCATCCTAGTGTGGCTTACAGAGACGGACCTGCAGCTGACCAATGTGGAGCACTTCTCAGAGAGCGACGCCGATGACAAGATGCGCCAGCTGAACGGCTTCCAACAAGAGATTACATTGAATACGAACAAGATTGACCAGCTCATTGTGTTTGGGGAGCAGCTCATCCAGAAGAGCGAGCCCCTGGATGCTGAGCTGATCGAGGACGAGCTGGAGGAGCTGCACCGCTACTGTCAGGAGGTGTTCGGCAGGGTGTCACGGTTCCACCGGCGGCTGACCTCCCACGCCCCAGGCTTAGAAGATGAAAAGGACACTTCTGAGAATGAAATGGACATGGAAGACCCCAGAGACATCCAGACCGACTCTTGGCGTAAAAGGGGCGAGAGCGAGGAGCCCACGTCACCTCAGTCCCTCTGTCATCTAGTGCCACCAGCATCAGGGCCCAAGCGGTCTGGCTGCGAGACCCCTGTCAGCGTGGACTCTATCCCTCTGGAGTGGGACCACACAGGTGATGTGGGGGGCTCCTCCTCTCAGGAAGAAGACGAGGAGGCCCTGTACTACAGTGCCCTGTCAGGTAAATCCATTTCTGACAGTCACTCGTGGCATGTTGCCGACAGTCCTTCCTGTCCCAAGCATCACTACAAACAAATGGAAGGTGACAGGGATATACTGCCCATTCCCTCAGATTCCAGCACCCCTTACAAACCACCCTGTGTAAAGCTCCTATTACCTTCAGGAAAAGAAGGCCCTCGAGTCATAAATGGCACCACACAGCAGGAAGACGAAGACCTAGCTGGCGGGACGGGGCAGCAGCCAGGTGCCTTTGACAGATGGGAACTGACTCAAGCACAAGAACTGCACAACAAATTCAGGATGAAACAAAACTTGCAGCAGCTAAACTCTGATATCACTAACATCACCACTTGGCTGAAAAAAACCGAAGCAGAGCTGGAAA
>CAUYPK010116248.1:0-16783 GCA_963574355.1 Loris lydekkerianus | reverse complement strand
GAATTGCCGGATCGAATGGCAGATCTATTTTCAGATCTCTAAGTGTTCTCCATATATCTTTCCAAAAGGAATATATTAATTTGCATTCCCACCAGCAGTGCAGAAGTGTTCCCTTTTCTCCACAGCCACGCCAACATCTCTTTGACCTGAGTTTTTGTATCGAGTCAGCTAACCTGTGCCTGTTTAGAGGACAGTTTCAGCCATTCACATTAATGGAAAATATTGATAATTCTGGTTAAATTTTGGGTATCGAGTTTTTCGAAAGTCCAGTGGACATTTTTAATTTTTTCGCCACTATGGAAGTTGGAGTTTGATCAAAAGTTTCTTAGTAAGTTTACTTTTGTGGTAGAGGATTGGGCTGGTCATTGTGGAGCATAGGTCTGAGAATATACTGAAGAGGTAGTTTAGTTATGGCAAATTTCTTTAACATGTGAATGTCATTAAAGTATTTCATTTCTCCATCATAAGTGAAACTCAATTTAGCTGGATACAGGATCTGGGGTTGAAAGTTATTTTGTTTTAGATTAAAAGTTGATGACCACCCTCTTCTGGCTTGAAAAGTTTTAGCAGAGAGATCTGAAGTCATTCTAATATTCTTCTCTTTGTAGGTAATGGTTTTCTTATGTCTGGCTGCTTTCAGAATTTTCTCCTTCATATTAACTTTAGTGAAATTAATTATGATGTGCCTGGGGGATGTCTTATTCGAGTTGAATTGTGCTGGGGTTCTGAAACTTCCTGCTATCTGAATTTCAGAATCTCTTGGCATGTCTGGAAAATTCTTTTTCATAATTTCATGGAGAAGAGCCTCTGTGCCTTGCAAAGCCACTTCATCACTTTCAGGGATTCCAATGAGTTGGATATTAGCCTTCTTCGAATTATCTCAGAGCTCTCTGAGAGAATGATCCCTTTTTGCTCTTCATTTCTCTTCCTCTTTGAGAGTTTGGGAGAATCCAAAAGCTTTGTCTTTAATGTCAGAAATCCTTTCTTATGCTTGCTCCACTCTATTACTGAGCAATTCTACTGTATTTTTCAGATCTTTGAGGACTGCAAACTCTTGCTTCAGAGTGTCAAAATCTTTGGTAGTTTTGTCTTTAAATTTGTTGAATTCTTGAGACAACTTTTGAATTTCTCCTCGAATTTCTAATTCCAACTTTTGAATTGGTCCTTGAATTTCTAATTCTAATTTTTCCTCCATTCTATTAATCTTGTTTGCAATCTAAATTCTGAATTTGATTTCTGACATCTCGGCCAGCTGTTTATGAATGGGATCTTCAGTTACACCTGCCATATCTTTTTCTTGTTTATCTACAAGAATCTTTAGGGTTTATCTACTCTGGTTATTCATGTTACCAGAGTTTTTTCACTGATTCTGTCCTACAATTATTTTACACCATTTGACTTTTCTCCTGAAGCTTTGCATAGGACCCGTACAGTGCTACGGCTGAGAAACTGGGGACCTGTTTGTTGTGGTGGGGCTAAGTGGCTCTGTCTTGTTTTCATCTGGTTCTGTCAGACCCTAGTAAAACATTTACTCTGGGTTGAAGTCTCAGCTGTGGCAAAATACCAGCAGTTAAGCCCCCCCACCCCCCAGGGAACAATTGGAAAAGGAAAATCAAACCTTCTTACAACCACACACCCAGGGCACCACTTGTCCATTCCTCGGGCAATTGGCTCAGTTCAAAAGGTCCAAATCAATTGTCTCAGTCAGCACCTATCTCATGTAGAAGAGTTAAAAGACCTCTGGCAACTAGATCTCAGGGGTCTGCTGACAACTCAAATATGACTTGCTTCAGTGCTCTGTGGGGTCAGGAGGATCCAATCAGCAAATAGATTAGTCTGGGAAGGTTGATGCCCCTCTGTCACACCCAACCTTGCACCTCTGTCACACCCAGTCACTGATAACTCCACAGGGCTGTGACCCAGTTGCCTCCAATGAGCAGATACTCCAGGGAATTGCACCTGCCTGAATCACAAGAAAATCTATGTCTCTTCAGCCAGGCTGCTGGTCTCTGCCTCTATCTGGCAGAGGGAGGTGAGGCCTGACAACCATGGGAGGCTGAGGCTGTTCACTCAGTTCCAGCCCTGCCCCTGATTGATGTTACTGAGAAAACAGAACAACTTTGTGAGAATTTGTTTCTGTCCCTGCTAAATTCCCCTGCAGAAGAGAAGCTGTTTTGAGTTCCCAGAACCTGTGCCTCAGGCCCTGTCTGTGCCACTGTAGTTTGTATTCACAGCACAGTTACAGACTCCGCCTGCCCTGCTTTGTTTATGCTGATTATTTCCTGGGGGCCAGGTGCATCTTAGGCTCAGTAAAATGGTCCTCTCAGTAGGCCCCGCCCTGGGAATCTCCCGGCTCTGTGCGTGCATTTTCTAGTCCCCATGCTCCACTGAGGCTGGTACAGCCTCAGGCAAACCCTTTACTCATGGGGCCTGCATTTCCCTCCCAGATCTGTTCCATGGTGGTTGCCACCTGAGAAGATGCCTGGCCTCCTCTGGATGCCCAGAGAGATAGGAGTGTGACTCTGGAATATCGGGGGGTGAGTCCTATTGTTGCCAAAAATGGCTGCTGTTCTGTGCCTCAGAGCACTGCCGCTCTGCTGTGATTCCCTCTTGGCTGACGTCTCCTCACTCCTGTGCTACAGAATTAGCACTGACCAACTACAGTCCAGGCACTGTACACAAATCCCTCGAGATATCACCCAAGAATCTAGACTCAGGGGACAGGCCTCAGACCTCAGATTGAGAGTGGAGGGGAGTTCTGGGAGCTCAGAATTGCAGGTAGAGAATATATACAGTTTTACACAGTTTTATGCCTGGCAGGAGAGCACCATGGCACCTTAGTAGGCAAAGTAAGTCCAGTTTTTAGAGGGTCTCTGCCATGGAGTATAATGGGAGGACTTTTGAACTCTGCTTGTTTGTTTATGGAGTACTCCAAGCCATTCTCATGGGGGAGGGAACTCCCGTCTGCTTGGTGATGGATTTGTACCTTTTGTTTGTATCCTTGGGGTTACAGCTTGCCTTAGTAGGGTTGATGTGCGTTCTTCAACCTTCTCTCTTAGCACAGCTCTAATCCACCAGGTTATTTGCTAAATTTCTGTCCTTTAACTCTCCTTGTGGATGAGAGCCTAGTTCTGGAGGCTGAGAAATCCAAGGTTGAGGGATTGAATCTGATGAGGATCTTCTTGAGGGTGGGTACTGTGGCAGAGTCCCAAGGCAGTACAGGGCATCACATGCTGAGGAGACCAAGCATATATGGGTGGTCTTGTGTAAGACCTAAGGGGAATAATGTATAGGAGAATGGAGAAAAGGTCTGGGTTAGAACTAACTTTTAAGAGAGGAAATGTTACCTTTTAATCTATACAGCTAATATTTCCCTCTTACCCTAGCTGCTGCTTCCTAATTTAATCTTTTAACTGGTTCAAAGCCGGTCAAGCATTCTATTCTTGTGGCTGTATTCAGCTTTCAAAGGATCCAGGTTTTTTCCATTTGAATCCCTTACAAATTCCCCTCTGGTTTTTTATTCCTTTATAATTTTTCTAGCCTTTCTAACATTTACCCCTTTCGTTTTATTAATGGACATAATCAACATAATGAATAGGGGAGATAGTACTCTTGTTTATTGTGCAACCTGCAGAGTGATCATAGCCTCAGTGTGTCTGGTCCTTTAGAGTAACTTGCAAAAGGCATTCATAACTGCCAAGAAACACAGTAACATAATGAAAGCAACAGTATCAAAAATACAAATTCTTAAACTGAGTCTGGGAAACCATATTTTAGGATTGAGCCAATTAGGCACATCATGAAGATTATTTAATGTTTCTTCTTGGGCTTCTTGCAATTGCTTCAATTGTTTTCTTAATTGTTCTTGGATCTGAGACAAATCTTGGGCTTGGGGGGTTTCAAATGCTCCCTGGAGATATAAGTTAACCATATCCAAATTCAGGAAGTATTAAATGGAATGGGAGTTCTACACATTGAACGGTATTCAGTATCACATAGTAGTTTTTGTCACATTCAAATAGGTTCTTGCCTTTCAACCATCCAAAGGACAGCAGCCTCAAGAGCACTGAGGTGTTTAATAATTTCTTGATAAATAGTAGACAGTGATTGAGTTTTTGTGGTTATACTTTTTTGTAACATTTATGTAAATTTTATAGTTACATTTGTGGATACATTATTTACCTGATGGGCTGCATAAATAGATTGGGACAAAACTACAGCCACAGTAGCTACAGGGCAGCAAGGGCTATTGCTGCTATAATAGAAACCACAACACTCCAAGAAAGTGTTTTTGTCTGAGCTTTCCCAGAGATAATGTTACTTATTCTAAGGCATTGGAGTTCATCCAAGGCTAAGTTAAATTAACAGAGATCCAAGCCTCACTTCTCTGGGTTAGCCTCATCCTCTCTGCCTTAAAATATATAAATAGGTTAATTTTACCTGCATTACATTATGATAAATAAAGAAAGTGAATACACAAACTATCAAAATCTGCTACAAAGGTAGTCCTAACAGGGAAATTTATTGCAATAGAAGCTTTCATCAGGAAAACAGAGAGCAAGTCAGCAACCTAATAGGCCATCTTAAGCAACTGGAAATGAAAGATCAATCCAACCCTAAACCCAGCAGAAGAAAAGAAATAACTAAAACTAGAACAGAATTAAATGAATCATTCAGAAAATCAATGAAACAAAAGTTGATTCTTTGAAAAGTTCAATAAAATTGATAAACCTCTGGCTAGACTAACCAGAAGCAGAAAAGTAAAATCTCTAATAACTTTAATTAAATAATAAAGGGGAAATAACAGCAGATACCACAGAAATTAAAAAAAAAATCATCAATGATTATTATAAAAATCTCTATTTTCAGAAATATGAAAATGTGGATGAAATGGATAAATACCTGGAAGCATGCCACCTTCCTAGACTCAACCAGAAATAATTAGAAATTTTGAATAGATCTATATCAGACATCAAAATAGCATCAACTATACAAAATCTCCCAAAGAAGAAAATCCAGGGACCAGATGGTTTCACATCAGAATTCTACTGAATCTTCAAAGAGGAATTATTACCTATATTGTATAACCTTTTCTAAAATGTAGAAAAGGAAGGAATCCTCCTCCAACATATTCTATAACACGAATATCACCTTGATCCCCAAACCAGGAAAGGACCCAACAAAGAAAGAAAATTGTAGACCAATATCATTAATGAATGTTGATGCAAAAAATATTCAATAAGATCCTAGTAAACAGAATTCAATGATACATCAAAAAATTTATACACCATAATCAAGTTAGTTTTATCCCAGTGTTACAAGATTGGTTCAAGATGCATAAATCTGTAGATACAACCCACCACATAAATGAAATAAAAACCAAAGACCATATGATTCTATCAATTGATACAGAAAAAGCTTTTGATAATATCCAGCATCCTTTCATGATTAGAACACTTAGGAAAATAGGCTTTGAAGGGTCATTTCTTAAACTGATACAGGCCATCTACAGGATGCTCACAGCTAATATCATATTGAATGGGGCAAAATTGAAATCCTTTCCACTCACATCAGGAACTAGACAAAGATGCCCATTTTCACCACTGCTATTCAACATAGTACTGGAAGTTCTGGCCATCACAAACAGGCAAGAGGAGATATAGGGTACAGATAGGGACAGAAGAGGTCAAACTCTCACTTTTCACAGATAACATGATATTATACCTGAAAATCTCCCAGGGATTCATCTATAAATCTCTTAGAAGTGACCAGGAAATATCACACAGTGTCTCAGGATACAAACTCAGTACCTACAAATCAGTATCCAAATATAGTCAAGCTGAAAATACAATCAAACACACTATTCCTTTTACAATAGTGCCAAAGAAGATGAAATACCTGGGAATTTATCTAACAAAGGACATGAAAGATTTCTATAAAGGGAAGAGAACTAGCAGAAGATACTAACAAAGGGAAAAACATACCATGGTCGTGATTGGGAAGAATAAACATTGTTAAAATGTTTGTACTACCCAAAGCAATCTACAGATTTAATGCAATCCCCATCAAAGCACCATTATACTTTAAAAAACTTGAAAAAATAGTACTTTGTTTAATATGGACTCACAAAAAAACCCAAATAGCCAATACTCAGAAATACAAACAAATCAGGAAGCATCACGAAGTTATAACTTTAGGTTATATTACAAATATACAGTGATCAAATAGCATGGTACTGGCATAAAAATAGAGATGTAGATATATGGAATAGAATAGAGAATCTAGAGGTGAACCCATCCATGTATTGTCATTTGATCTTTGAGAAGCCTAACAAAACATACATTTGGGAAAAGAATCTATTTAACAAATGGTGCTGGGACAACTGGCTGGCGACCTGTAGAAGAGTGAAATTAGACTCACATCTCTCACCACTAACAAAAATTTATTCTCACTGGATAAAAGATTTAAATGTAAGACATGAAACTGTAAAAATACTAGAAGAGAGTGCAGGGAAAATGCTTAAAGATATTGGCCTGGGGTAATATTTTAAGAGGAAGACTGCGCCCCCCCCTTACCCCCACCCATGACAATTGAAGCGACATTAAAAATATATTACTGGGATTTGATCAAGCTAAAAAGCTTCTGCACAGCTAAGGGTACTAGAACTAAAGCAAACAGATAGCCTTTGGAATGGGAGAAGATTTATGCATGTTATGATTCCAACAAAGGTTTGATAACTAGAATCTACAGAGGACTCAAATTAATCAGTAAGGAAAGAGCAAAAGGCCCCATTTCTTTGTGGGCAAAAAGCTTGAACAGAAACTTTTCCAAACATGACAGAAGAATGGCCAACAAACACATGAAAAAATGCTCGTCTTTAATCATCAGAGGAATGCAAATCAAAAACACTTTGAGCTATCACCTAAGTCTTGTAAGATTAGCCTACATCACAAAGTCCCAAGACTGCAGACTGCAGATGTTGGCATGGATTCAGAGAGAAGGGAATACTTCTACACTGCTGGTGGGATTGTAAAGAAAGACAGCATTTTTGGAAAGAAGTATGGAGAATTCTCAAGGAACTAAAAGTTGACCTTCCATTTGATTCTGCAATTCCATTACTAGGCATTTACCCAGAAGAAGAAAAATCATTTAACCACAAAGACATTTGTGCCAGAATGTTTATTGCACCTCAATTCATAATTGCCATATAGTGGAAGCAACCCAAATGCCCATCAATCCATGAATGGATTAAAAATTGTGGTATATATATACCATGGAATACTATTTAGCTATAAAATAATATGGAGACTTTACTGATTTTCTGTTTACCTGAATGGAGTTAGATGAGTGGAGGGAGAATATTTAGTGGGATTTAACCTAATGTGCACAATGCAAGGGCATAGTTCAAAATAACCAAGAGTAAATTATAAATGTCTTACCACAAAAAATCAGTGAAGTGATAATTATGTTAATTAGTTTGATTTAAGCATTCCACATTGCATATCAAATCACTGTGTTGTACTTCGTGAATGTATACAGTTATGATTTCATTGAAAAGTAAATAAAAAATAAACCCATTTGTCATAATAGATAATATGATACTTTACTGTAGTTTAATAAAATTTCCCATTGTTAATACTTTGAGGATGTTTGCATTAATATCCCCAAAAGATAATATTCTATAGTTTTCTTTTCTTGTGGCATCTTTGTCTGACTTTTGATGCAGGACAATGCTGAGCACAATATTCTCTCAGAATATAAAGAATTAGAAAAAGTTTCATTTGATTAAACTGTTCAGAAGATTTGAGAATAATATATGGTAGTTCTTCTTAAATAATTGGGAGAACTCACCTGTAAAGCCAGCAGGCTCAGAGCTTTTGGGGTTTGGAGATTTTCTATTACTAGTTATATGTGTATTCATATTTTCTACTTCTTCATGATTCAGTCTTGACAGGTTTTGTATATGTCAGAATTCGACCACTTCATCTGGATTATCTAATTGTTCACAGTACTCCATGATAGTCATTTTTTTATATTTTTATATTTATTATTTTATATTTATTTTATTTATATATTTATATATATTATTTTATATTTATTATATTTATATTTATTTATTTATTTTTATATTTATTATAGAATCTTTAGTAGTATCCTCACTTTCTTTTCTGTCTCCTAGTAATTCTTTTCTTATTTACTATACTATTCTTTGTATTGTTTTATTTTATTTTTATTTCAGATTAATATGACAGTACAAATAATTAAGTTACATTGTTTGCATTTGTTAGGTAAAGTTCAAGTTGTGGTTGAGCTCTTCACCCAGAAGGTGTGCTGTATACCCTTACATTGTGCACATTAGGTGAGAGCTTATGAATCCTCCTTCTTTTTCCCCTCTCCCCTTTCTCTCCTCTTCCTTCCCAGCACTTGAATTTAACTGGGGTTTTCTCTAATGTGGACATGTACTTGTTTATCTGTTGTTTTCATATTATTATTGAGTACATTGGATACTTGCCTTTTCATTCTTGTGACATTTTACTAAGAAAAATGTTGTTCAACTCCATCCAGGTTAATATAAAAGATATGAAGTCTCCATTTTTTTTTTTTTTTTTTTTTTTTTTTTTTGCAGTTTCTGGCCAGGGATGGGTTTGAACCAGCCACCTATGGCATATGGGTTTGGCACCCTACCCCTTTGAGCCATAGGCACTGTCCAAAGTCTCCATCTTTTTCAATGGCTGAATAGAATTCCATGGTATACACATACCACAGTTTAGTAATCCATTCATGTGTTGATGAGAACATCTTGACAAGTGAGTTACACTACACATTCAAATGCTATTATATTTATGGTAAAATAATTTTCTTACTTCTGGGTGGATGCCTACTAATGAGACTGTAGGAGTCAAATGGGAGGTTTACTTTTAACCCTTTGAGAATTCTCCATAGTTCTTTCCATACAGGGTGTATTAGCTTGCAGTCTCACCAGCAGCATTCTTCCAGTGACCTTTCTTGTCACTCTTTTTTAATTCAATTTCATTATGGTATAAGAAATGAATCTTTTCACAGTTGCCCAATAAAATACAGAATTTCAAATAAACAACAAAAATTTTCTGTATGTCTCGTGCAATGATGGCATATTTATGCTAAAAATTATTCATCATTGGAGTCAAGGATGTGGCCCTGAAATGCAATATCTACATCTGTGATCTGGCTCAGGTCTGAGTCACAATGTTTAAGTACAAAAATAAAAGTCGATGGGGAGGAGCAAGATGGCGGCCGAGTAACAGCTTCTGTGCAACCAAGTGTGGTGAGATTGGGGAGAGAAGACTCCAGGCATCTCTGGCTGGTGGGATCTGCCTAGAAACTTCCCTTTGGGGACACAGGGAGACAGCGAGAGGTTTCTGGACCCCACACTTGGGCATTCAATTGAATGGCCTTGGGAGATCTTGGAAAAGAGTACGGATGACTTCGGGCATTGTTAGGGCCCAGGACTGAGCTGCTGAGCCAGAAAGGAGCCAATATTGTTCAGCTTTGGGCCACCCACACAGCCACTGTGGGAGAGCTGCCCCTGGGGTCACAGCACAGAGATCAGTCAGGAGACCTTGGGCAAGTAATCCAGCCCAAAGGTGGAGACTGAGATGCTGAGGAAGAGCAGAGATCTCAGTGTTTGGTAGATTATAGCCTTGGCCTTCAGGTGAATAGAGTGAGACTGGTTTTGGCATGTGGGATAAGCAGGCAGCCACTTCAAGAGAGATCCCAGTGATAAGTGCTTTCCTGAGAAAGCTTCTGCTTAGCCAATGTCAACAGTTTATAGTGTCTTTTAAGCGGCCTGAGGAGACATTTAGGCTCTCAAGCCTGCAGGGTCTGAGAAATCAGCAGAGACCTCCTGTCTGCATCTTGTACAGCTGTATCAACATTGTGATTAACATCTCATACTTTAGAAGATGACCTGTTGCCTGGACAATACTCAGCAAGATACATATACTGTTCTATTTTTTGGCTTGGGGGAGTGTTCTTAATTTCAACATTTTTCCTCTAGATTTTGTAAAATAATATTTAGAAATAAACATATCCTACATCAAGCACACGAAGTGAACTCAGTGTGAGTTTAAAACAGCTTGCTATTCTTTCAGAGACTTAAGGGAACTGGGCCCCCCTGAGACACATGCAGAATTAGCTTGCCTGGAGTTAAAATTCCACAAGCCAATTCTCTGAAGTTGTGCACCCCCTGAAGCCTGAGGCCAAAGGGCATGCCACCCTTCCTCGGAGATATGAGCCAGAGGGGTGACGTATGTTTAAAAACATTGCCTGAGGTCTATAGGTGCTCTGCCCTGAGGAAAGACACAGTCGTTATTTCATACTGAGTAAACTGAGTGAACACTTGAAGGTACTCTTCCATTAACTCTGTTCCCCTGTGGCTGCTTTCTTCTTTGTGATCTTTATTTAGATAACCGCCCCAGAGATTAGTCAGTATCTAGAAGAGGATGTTTACTGCAAAACTGATTGTGTTGATGTGATAACAGGATATTTCTTTACAAGTTAATTTCAGATATGTAAAATGAGGTAATGGTGAAACTAACAGATGATAGATTAAGTGTGTACATGACTAGAAGTGTATAAAATCAAACCCCTGAATAAAGAACTTCACTACACACCATCCCATACAGTATAGTCTGTTTCTTGATTGCCATTAATAATTTCAGGAGTGAGTTTATACCCACGGCAAAGCTGCTGTTCTTTCACGTCTCTGGTCATGCAACATATTAATGTAGTCGGCAGGAGAAGGGGATCGCGAAGGACCAAAAAGCCTTTCTGGACACTGGGCTGGAAGACGGCCGCCTCTGTCAGGATGCCTTGGAGAGATCTTTGCTGAAGCTGCTTGAGGTAAGCTTGAGAACCCTGTAACTGGGATGGTGCAATTGCCATGCAGAGTACATGGGATGTCTCCAGCATAGCAAGAAACATGGGAGGAAATAATATGAGTCTTCAGCTCTCTTCCTCTTTGGAGGACAAGTATATTGCCATTTTAAAAACTCTGATTTCTACCACTAAAATTCCAGTGAAAACCAGTAACCTGCAGTAACTTTTCTGTGTGGTTGTTAAGCATTGCCACTGGTTCATGCCTGACTGGAGAGTCCAGCTTAATTTGAAAGTCTGGAAGAGAGTGGGTCGGGCTCTGCATAATGCCCACCATTTATAAAAAGGCAATTTTATAAGCAGGGAAATATGGGCAACATATCAGCTGGTTCATATCGTGTTGGGACCATTTCAGACATGTTCTGAGCAAACCTCTGAGAGTGAGATCGGCACTGATGAGTTGCGACCCCTGCCTCCTTTCCCCAAGCTGGGTCAGTTAGACCAGCCAGAGCAGGCTGCAGTAAGTCCCAGAGAATCGGTACATGAATACGATATGCCAGAATCCCATTCTGAACCAGAGCCTAATAGGCCAATTAAGCCTACTAAAAAATATGTGGGTGACTTAATTAGTCTAGAGAGTGATGGGGAGAGTTGTCCAGAATTAGTGGAAATGGCTGATGAATAAGCTCAAAAAGAGTCTGAGTTTGAACATCTTAAAAAGGTTATGGCAGAAAATTTTCAAACAATGAATCAAAGAATTGGCTTCTTAGAAAAGAAAGGAGCTAAAATACTCTCCTCTAGAGCAAGCTCTAAAGCAGGTTCTTGTAAAGATGTGCTTCCACTTTACAAGCCTTTAACTCCTCTGCACCAGCAGGTCCTATGGTCTGGAGGGAAGGCCCCTTCCTCATAATGCTCCACCAGGAATCTATCCTGTGTGGCCTAATCCCCCAGATACTTGCTTCACTGCACGGTATCACTTTCCTTTAAATGCTTCTGAATTGGCTATATCCAATGAGAACTCAGTTCAAATTTCAGAATTGGGTAATAATAAAGAGCCTGTTATACAAGCATATCCTGTTTTCAGGGAAATTAGAGAGAATGGTCAATCAGGAGCTGCTCAACATGCTCCTATAGAAGTAAAAGTTTTAAGAACAATGAAAGATGCCATTTATGCTTATGGACCTACTTCTCCTTTTGTGATTGGCATTTTAAATTCATATTGCACAAATCATATTTTTATTTCTGCTGACTGGGAAACTTTAGCGTGTACTACCTTGAGCCCTGGTCAATTTTTACAATTCAAGGCTTGGTGTCTGGAAGAGGCAACTTTGCAAAACTGAGCTCGAGGAACTCCAGTTAACTCTTTAATGGGTACTGGCCCTGCAGTTGACATTCACCAACAGCTGCAATTAACACAAGACTTATTAATGCAGGTTAAAGATGTTTGCATTAAAGCTTGGCAAAGAATAGAGGAGAAAGATGGGGTTAAACAGTTTTTTACAAGAATCGTGCAAGCAAACAATGAACCAACCATATTCTGAATTTGTAGCTAGACTTCAGATAGTTATTGAAAGGTCTGTTTCTGGGTAACAGGCCAGACAGATGCTTTTATCACAATTAGTATTCAAGAATGCCAATTCAGATTGTAAGTTGGCCCTGACACCTGTCAAAAATCAGGACAATGTTTCCATTGAACAATATCTCCACACATGTTGGGATATTGGCTCTGGAACATTTCAGGCAAAGCTTAATGCTGCAGCCTTGGCAGAGGCACTTAATGGGACTAAAACGAAAGCAAACTGTGGAAAAATGGGGCATCTGCGTTCTGAATGTCACAAGGCTAAAACTGAAAGTGCTCTGGCTGCTGAAGCTTGGAATACCAAGCTGCAAGCACCTGGCCTCTGCCGCCACTATGGAAAAGGCAAACATTGGACTAATGAATGTAAATCCGTTAAGGATAAAGATGGCAAACTCCTGCCATCCAAGATAGAATTTGTGACCATTTAAACCTGAAGAAGAGGGAATGAAGCTTGTTAATTATACTTCTGGGGTCACCGGCCCTCCTATTTGTTTGGTCAACAATATCAATGTTTAAATATGACTGTACTGTACTGGCTAAGTCATTATGACCAGCCCGCTTCTAGAAATGACATCAAATATGAGATGTTTATGTTAAGTGCTAATTCCATCTCTCGTTTTATGCTGGGTTTTACTCCTATAGATGTGGAAGCATCTTCTTGTAAGGAGCACAGTTTTACATTACAAAAGGAATGGGTGCATTGGACTTGATGTAAAGGAGATCAAACTTTTTTCATAACTAATACTTCTAAAGGTCCTATAATGGACTGGAGTACAAAGGCAACTTTACTTGACAGTAATAAAAGACCTATTAACATTGAGTTGCCAAGAGATGAGGCTACCTATCCTATAAATAAAAATAAAATTAATATTAATATGATAACACCTATGAGTTGAAAAGATGTTGGGTTTGCACCCCCCACACCTGGAATTTATGGCTTTCCTAAACAAAATCATTTGTGGAAAGTAGCAGCAGCCCTAAAAACTATGAAGGTTTGGACTGGTGGATTGTTTTATCATCAGAGCATCACACCCCATACTTATGGTATGGAATTTACTGTCCATGATGAAAGATACATTCAAGCTTGTGTTCAATTACCCTTTGTGTGGCTTAAGGACTACTATAAAGTGAAATGAGAAAACAAGAGAATTGTTTTGTCCTGTGTGTCAACTGTTTACTTGTATTAGTAGTTCTCTAAGTTTTGATCCTCAAAAGGAACAGCTATATTTGTTGAGAGCTAGGACAGAAGTGTGGATGCCAGTGAATTTAACCAGGCTGTGGAAAGAATCTCCTGCCCTGACAGTCCTTCAGCTTCTGGCTGATCGAGTCTTGAAAAGAATCAAGAGATTTATTGGACTTTTGATATTGCTGCCATTCTGGGAATTATTGCAGTGACAGCTTCTGTTGCCACCTCTGGGGTGGCTTTGACTCAAGGAATCAGAACACATAATTTTTGTGACTGATTGGCATAAAAACTCTGAACAATTATGGACTGTTCAAAAACAGATTGACACTGAATTATATAATGAAATTGCTGATTTAGAACAAGCTGTTGTTATGTTGAGGGATAAGTTAGTTAGCTTAAAGAAAAAATTGAAGTTAAAATGTGATTGAAATATAACCCCTGTATAACTCCTGTTAAATATAATGAGAGTATATTTCCTTGAAAGAATGTTAAAAAGCATTTGTTAAACTATGATAATTTGACTAAGGAAATTGTTAATTTACAACATGAGGTATATTCCACTTTTGAAAATAAGTTACAAAAAATAGATGAAGATCAGATTTTACAAGGCATAACTGGTGAAACTGAACAAATGAATCCTATTCCAAAAATACAGGGACTTATAGGAAGTTCAATAGGATTGTTAGCATTATTTTTAATTATTAGATTAATTTTGTATTTAATTTGTAAGAAAATTAAGCATGCCCAAAGAGAAAATGAACGTTATGCGCAAGTGTTTGCTTTAACAACTTGACAGATATGAATAATATACGTCAGAAAACAAAAAGGGGAAATGTAGGATAATATTTAGAAATAAACATATTCTACATCAAGCACACAAAGTGAACTCGATGTGAGTTTAAAACGGCTTGCCATTCTTTCAGAGACTTAAGGGACCTAAGCCCCCCTGGGACACACGCAGAGTTAGCTTTCCTGGAGTTAAAATTCCACAAGCCAATTCTCTGAAGTTGTGCACCCCGTGAAGCCTGAGGCCAAAGGGCATGCTACCCTTCCTCAGAGATACAAGCCAGAGGGTTGACATATGTTAAAAACATATTGTCAGAAGTCTATAGGTGCTCTGCCCTGAGGAAAGACACAGTCATTACTTCATACTGAGTAAACTGAGTGAACGCTTGAAGGTACTCTTCCATTAACTCTGTTCCCCTGTGGCTGCTTTCTTCTTTGTGATCTTTATTTAGATACCTGCCCCAGATATTAGTCAGTATCTAGAAGAGGATGTTTACTGCAAAACTGATTGTGTTGATGTGATAACAGGATATTTCTTTACAAGTTAATTTCAGATAGGTAAAATGAGGTAATGGTGAAAATAACAGATAATAGATTAAGTGTGTACATGACTAGAAGTGTATAAAATCAAATCCCTGAATAAAGAACTTCACTACACACCATCCCATACAATGTAGTCTGTTTCTTGATTGCCCTTAATAATTTCAGGAGCGAGTTTATACCCATGGTAAAGCTGCTGTTCTTTCGCATCTCTGGTCACACAACGTATTTTACTTTTTTTTCTTTTCTTTCTTCATTTTTCTAGTTTAAATACAATTTTCCATCATTGCCTTCTTTAACAATTAGAACTTCATTTCTGCTAGTATTTCTGCCCGTATTATTTGTCCCTCCCCCTGCCAATTTTACCCTGTAATGGTTTATGTTTGTTTGTTTTGGTTTGATTTATAGTATTTTTGTCTTTCCTGTCTACTTTGTGGAGGTGGGGTACTGTGTCTCAAGAGGCTGGCAAAGAGCTGCTGACATAAGGTAACCTTCCAACCCAGCATACCCAGAGGTGTTGGGGGTTTTAAGGTTGGGTGAAATTATACACCTATATTACTCCTGTCTCCCTCTTTACTTGCCTCTCTTCTTTTTGTCAATGTTCCCTTTTACCTACTCCCTCTCCATTCTCTTTCTTCTTTCTTTTCTAAATCTTTTTTCCCTTCTTTCTCTTCAATCTTCTCATCCTTCTGGTCCTGTACCAAAAGCACTCATCAAAACCTTAGACCAGAGGCACAGTAACTGAGAGAGCAAGAGGAAGTGAAAAGAAAATTAGGGCAAGGAAACAGATAAAAGAAAACACTCATGAGGAAGAATCAGCAGAAAAATCCTGACAACACAAAACACCAATCCAGAGCAACCCCTTCAAGGAACCATGAGGTAGCTACTTCAGAGGATTCCACCTACAAGGAAGTCTTAGAAATGACAGAAGGGGAATTTAAAATACAATGACAAAAACAATGAAAGAAATTACTGAGAAAGTGGAAAACAACAACAACAACAACAACAAAAAAAAAGGAAATTGCTGAGAACATGGAAAATAACCAAAAGGAAATCCAAAAACAGAATTAAATAAGATATCAAATGGCATGAAGAATATAGAAATGATGTACCAAAGCTGAAGAAACTAAAGCAGTCAATCAGAGAACTTAAAGATGCAATAGAAAGTATCAACAACAGATTAGATCATGCAGTCGAAAGAATCTCAAAGGTAGAGGACAAAGCTCTTGAGATAACTCAGATGGTTAAAGAGGCAGAAAAGAAGAGAGAGAAAGCAGAACATTCATTGACAGAATTGTGGCACTTTATTAAGTATTCAAACATACGAGTCATAGATAGCCCAAAAGGGGAATAAGAATGCCCCAGAGGAATGGAAGTCATACTAGGGAATATCATAAATAAAAATTTCCCAAATATGACCAAAGATTCTGACACACTCAGAGGGATATCAGACTTCTGGTCACCTCAACTCAAATAGAGCTTCTCAAGACAAATTGTGATGAGCCTGTCTAAAGTCAAAACAAATGGAAAGATTTTCCAAGCTGCCAGGAGTAAGCACCAATTGACAACAGGGAAAATCCACCAGGGTGACTGTAGACTTCTCTAATGAACCTTTTCAAGCCAGAAAACAATGGTCAACTAAGTACTTCTAATCAACTTAAAAAGAACAATTTCCAGCCAATAAATTTATATCCAGATCAGCTAAGCTTTAAAATTGATGGAGAAACCAAATTTTTTATTGATATGCAAACATCGAGGAAATTTGCTACAATAAAACCAGCTCTACAGGAAATACTTCAACCTGTTCTACACACTGACCATCAAAATGGACCATCAGC
>CAUYPK010116245.1:0-52971 GCA_963574355.1 Loris lydekkerianus | reverse complement strand
AAGATTAGACCCTAGCAGGATCACTCTATTGTTGCTGGATATTTGTAGGGAGTGACCCTGTGTCTGGGGCTGCCCCAGCCAGGGAGTTCTGGTTGTGGAAGCAGCTCCAGAGTGTGACACACCTGGATCCAGCAACAGGGCCGGAGGTGGTGCACACGGTTCTGGGAGTACCTGGCACCCAGTGACTGTGGCACAGAGAGCCCAAGGCTCCAGCCGTCTCTGGCCCGGAGAAGGGCTCTGCACAGAGGCAGGGAGGGCTCCAGAGGGCACGCGGCTACCAGAGTCCCTGGCCAGACCAGCGGGCAGTGTGGAGGCAGGGTGTACAGGAGGGAGAACACGGGGTTGCACAGCTCCCAGAGTTCCTGGTCAGGGCGTGGGAAGGCCCGGCGGTGGGGTAGCAGGTCCCTGCACAGTTCTTATCAGGGTCTGGGAGGGCACAGCTCTTCTGGAGGTCCAGGAGGGTCCCAGCACAGCTCTTACCAGGGTCCGGGAGGGTGCCAATCACGGGTCCCAGCACAGCTCTTCCAGAGGTCTGGGAGGGTGCTGATTGCGGTCCCAGTGCAGCTCTTCCTGCCTGCCAAGTTGTTCCATCAGGTCTTAGAAAAGGTCAGCAGGTTTTCAACTCCAAATTTCTTGAGCCAAAATGAAGGAAAATGCCCAGAAGACTAAGACCCCAGTAACCTCGGATAGGAGATTTCTTTTATAATTTTTTAAAAAGTTTTCTTGATGCATGGAGTACTTTGATATTGATCCAAATATCAGTATTTAATTGGATAAGCAAATGTTTCCTTCCAAATTTCTATGGTTTGTGATTTTACCAACTAACAAAGTAATGTGAATCTCAGGCAAATGGTGTAGAACTTGCTTTTTATGTTCACAAAAACGGTACTAAGAGAAAAAGTGTAATTCAGATAATCATAGGTATCAAAATAAACACCTTGCAACCATTTGGATGAACTGAATTCGGTTTAAACAGAAAACTAGCACTTTGCCCAAACACCTATAATTGCATGTTATTTAAATCGTTATATACTAATTTGTGTTAAAAGAAGGTATCGTAAGTTCAAATTCAATGTGAAGACCAAGGGCTATTATGGTAATTCAGCATCTCTTGGTGTGTGCCTCATATCTTTGCCTTGTCTCCCCGGCAACGGACTAAGAAAACTTACCTGCCCAAATGCACATCATACTCATAAGAACAGATGTAAACGGAAGAAACCGGAGTTCACATATATGCTCTCCTGAATGTTTCATGAAATAAATAGATTGAGCAATATTTATGATGATGATCATTATTATTATCCAAATACTTAAGATCCACTATGTTATAAAATAAATTGAGGACATTTTCCAATGGTAAGCCTTGTCATTATTCACATATTGAAGATCCAGAGATATCTCTATGCAACAAACAGCTTGCTGTGAAATCATTCTCCCTAATCAGCGCCTGATGAGACACTAGATTAATTCCACTTCCTAACTGTGTGACGTTGCATCTTTTGAGTACTGTGGTCCGTATACAGGGTGGCCATAAAGTTTGTGTGTGATTTTAAATTGCACTCTATTTTAAACAGCACTTTATGGCCACCCTGTGTACAACATAAGAAAGTGGGTGATTCATAATTATGCTTCTATTTAGTGATCAAATATAGATTACACTCTCACTAGTCTGTACTAGGCAGTATGGTGTGCTCAGGGCTTATAAACACAGATGGGGCAACTTTGGCTGTGGGGTTACTGGTAGGGAACCCAAACTCTAGAGGATCTACATGGTAAGATCTTGACTGCCTTCTTGACTGGTGTAAATCTGCAGTTCCCAGGTCCCCAGAATGAAGTACTGTTTGTGGCCTGTTAGGAGGCAGACAGAACAGCAGGAGGTGAATGGTGGCTGAATGAGCACATCTTCATCTGTATTTATAGCTGCTCCTCATCACTGACATCCTTACCAATAACATAGTCAATTAACACGCAAGTACTATATACTGTAGTCTTATAATAAAGTTGTCTACAGCGAAGAAAATGCTATTAAGAAAAAGAACTAGAAAAGAGAAAATATATTGACCTTTCATTAAGTGGATCATAAAGGTCTTCAAACTTGTCGTCTTCATGTTGAGTAGGCTGAGGAGGGGGAGGATGAGGAGGGGTAGGTCTTGCTGTGTCAGGCGTGGCAGAGGCAGAGAAAAATCCACCTGTAAGTGGACCCCTGCCATTCACATCTGTGCTATTCAAGGCCCACCTGTCTTGAGTTAAGTAAAGTATGTTATTAAAACCAATTTCACCTAACCACATGCTTTTAGTGGCCCGGTTGACAAAATCACGTGCTATTTCTTTCCACCCCCTCCCCCCCACATAAAATAGCCCCCTTCTGCTCAATATTATGTCTGCAGCATGGTTTCATCTGCAACCAAATTCTTCCATCTCCACGTGAGAGAAGGGGCATTCTACTATCCCTCCTACTTTTGCATTTCAGGAGAGTGATCTCCAGCCAAACTCATTCTCATCTTCCCCTAAAGTATTTCTTTGAAACATTTTTGTCCTTGGAGTCAAATTATTGGACCATATAATCTGGGAAAATTGTCACCTTCCTCCCTTTATTGTGACGTGTCCTCCCTTTATTGTGACAGGTACTCTTTCATCAAGGTTCCCTTTCCCCTAATAAAATTACATCTGAAACACAGAATAAAACTGACACAAGACTGTATTAGTAAGACTTCAACCATATATATGTATATATACATATATATGTGTGTGTGTGGTGTATACATACACACATCTTTATATATATGATACATTTGCATCCAATAAAATTAGAAATGGTGGAAACTGGTGGTTTTTAACATTTCAGCTTCTCATCCCTTCCATGGAAGTCTATCTGGCTAGACTTTGCACAAATTCAGGTGTCTCTTCAACAGTGCTTTCAAAGAAATTTTATTTTGCATGTTTTACCAATGGGAGTGTCCAGTCATCCACTGAAATACAAATCATACTTTAAATTTCCCACCCAGAAAATGCCTGTTTAAGGTAGAAAATTATTCTCAGGTGACAGTTGCTAAACACCTGTTTTAAAAACATAATTGGCTTGCACTCACCTTAGAATCCTTAGCAAGTAGCTTCCTGTAAAGGAAATCTGGGCTCAGGTTCTAAAACTTTGAAAGTTAAGGTGATCAACCGGGACTGTGGTCTCCTCCTTGCTGGGGAAGTGAAAAGGGCAGAGCACATTTTACTTTGTGATTCCCTCTGGGAAAGTCTGAATAACAGTGCCCCAAGATGGCTACGTCCTATTCCGTGAAACCTGTAAATGGGTCAGGTTTCTTGGCAAAAGGGATTTTACAGGTGTGATTAAGTTAGGACATTGCGATGGGGGGGATTGGGCTGGGCTAAGCAGGTAGGTCTTCATGAAAGGGATGTAGGAGGGTCAGACTCCTGGAAGATGTTATAAGATCTTATGTTAGAGTGATGCAGGGTTATAAGCTCCAGAAGCCAGAGAAGGCAAAATATGGATTATTCTGCATAGCCTCCAGAGTAAATCCACCATGCCAATGCCTCAATTTCAGCACTTGTGACCTAAAATTCTGTAATGAGATACATTTGTATTATTTTAAACCTCTAGGTGTGCAGTAATTTTTTCAGTAGCAATAGAAAATTAACATACTCTCCTCCACTTGAAACCTTTTATATCTCCTCATTTTCCCTCATCCAGTAGGCACTTACTTTTTCTTCCTTTCCCCATCCTTAAGGATGTTGGGTGAGGTTCTACTAGCTCATGGAAGCTAATTGGGCTCAATTCTTTGCACTTTCACATTCAGCAATGTCATTTTGCAACTTGGAATCATTCATGGTGGGAGTATTTACACCACAGAAATTGGCAAAGGCTGTCAATTCATACCTAGGATGCTCCTTCCAGAGGCTTTTCAATTATGTTTATTGTTTCCCAGTCATGCCCACTGTCTTGGACGGGGATGAAAACATCAGAAAATTTTGCCTTAGATCCTTGCCCTAGGTTCAATCATTTTTTTTTTTATTATAATGTAGATAAAGCTGGTTGATAATGAACTTGAGATAATATGTAAAATGTACCTGAAAGTCGTAAGTACATGTAAAATATTTTAAAACATTGCCGTAAATTCCAAATGAAGTAATCCAAAGAAGCTATTATGGCTTGAATAGGTAGGAAGAAGGTAATAAAAAGCAGAACTTAAATAAAACATAATGGGTTGCAGAAAAATTGCAAGTCTGGACAGGCAGAAAGCTAGGAGCAGATGGAAGAAAGAGACTGTTCAGAGGAATTGGGAGAGAGAAATTAGCACTGGATGACAGAGGGTCTTTAAACTTTAGGACAAGTGGTTTTATTATTAAAACACCTAACTACATGAGGCATACTAAATTATTAATATAATTCAGAATGAGAAAGGATACTTGCATGTTATGAATCTATCAAAGCATTAATAACTAGAAGCTACAGAGAACTCAAAGTAATCAACAAAAAAAGAGCAAACAAACCCATCTATCCCTGGGCAGGAGACAGAAACAGAACCTTCTCTGAGGAAGACAGATGAATAGCTAACAAGCATTTGAAAAAAATGCTCATTTGTCCCTAATCATCAGAGAAACGCATATCAAAACCACCCTGAGATATCAGCTAAGACCAGTGAGAATGGCCCACATTACAAAGTCCCAAAGGTGCAGATGCTGGCGTGGATGTGGAGAGAAGGGAACACTTTTACACTGTTGGTAGGACTACAAACTAATACAGTCTCTTTGGCAAGAAGTATGGAGAATTCTCAAAGAACTCAAATTAGATCTCCTATTTGATACTGCAGTCCCCTTACTAGGCATTTACCCAAAAGAAAAAAAAATCATTTTCTCATAAGAACATTTGCACCAGATTATTTATTGCAGCTCAATTCACAATTGCTAAGATGTAGAAGCAATTCATGTGCCCAGTAACCCTGGAATAGATTAACTAACTGTGGTATGTGTACACCATGGAATACTATGCAGCCCTAAAAAAGATAGAGACTTTACATCTTTTGTGTTTACCTGGATGGAGGAGGAACACATTCTTCTTAATAAAGTATCACAAGAATGGAAAATCAATAATTCAATATACTCAATACTCCCATGAAGCCAGTAGACCATCTAATACACACCCACACCAAGAGAAAAATTCAAGTTGAGGGGAGAGGAAAGGAGGAAGGTGGGGAAAGGAAGGAGGGGAAGGGGATTTCTGTGCTCTCACTTAACAGACACAGGTCCTTTAAGGTTATGAGGGTCACAACTACAACAGGGACTCTTCCTAAGAAATGCAAACATTGTGATTTAATTGTTTATACCCTACATTAATCTCAAATTTTAAAAAATGGCTGATTTTTCATGGATGAGAGATAGTCAGCACAACTTATATAAATCTATGCCATGGGGTTGAGACTTCAGGCTGCTGAAACACTAGGCCCATTGGAGGGTACTTCTAACCACATTTGGGGAGAGGTAAATTTTTTGCCATGAGGGCTTCCATTGGGTGACTCTTGGATAGCTTTCTCCTATGAGGTGATAGGTCTCTCTTCTTTGGGAACTCAAGCTGTCTTTACACATTTACATCTTGCTAGTTTTACAAAGTGGCCTTGAGGAGGTCAGCTATTTGTGTCTTAACTGGAATCCCCCTATATATGTACTTCCACACAAAGCTGCTTTTATGTTCGGCCTTATTCTTAAGCACAAGTGCTGGGTCATAAACACAGGCAATGGCCATCTAGTCAATGTGTTGTGATGGCCCCTGCAAAGGGACATGCTTGGACTTAACATATATGCCCATTTCTGTGGCATAAGTACCCGCTCTGACATGCGATGTCACCATATGGGGAGCTGGGAAGAGACAAACCCAATACAGTTTTTGGGAGACGATTCCACTGCACTGTTAATGTAAAGTGAGACAAGAGACCATGAAATAGAGTCACACAGCGTAGACAGGACCTGGTCACAAAGCTAACTCTAAAAGAAATGAAAATCAGGGAACCCTTTACAATCCACATCAGGGGACAAGTGTGGTAAAGTTATAATGGCGAGCATCTGCCTTGGGGGTCTGGATATAAAATCTATATTCAGACAAAGAAATGAAGCTGAGAGAGCCCATGGGAAACCCATCTGGTTTGGAATCAGGGAGGGTAGAACCCGCCCTGACGTTGATTCGCAGAAGATTTGCAGCTGTTCTTTGTGCCAGGCAGTACCTGGTGCTTGCCATCAGCCAAAGGCTTGTGGAAATACCAACAGCTTCATAGCAGTCTAGTAAACATAGAGGCACACGGAGGCAAAAGATACAGCATTCATGCATCAGAGTAAACACAGCTAAGTTTCCCGTTAACAGATCATAGCCATCTAGGGAAAACAACAGGCTTGAAAAATGTGAAGCCTTTCCCCTATAGGGAAAAATTTGGCCTCCAATAAGTCTTTCTGTTTTTTTTTTTTTTGTTTGTTTGTTTTTTCAGAACAAAAAACATAGAAGAAAGCAAAAGTTAAACTTGTATTACAGAATGGATATGTTTTTAAGGCTGCACTCCAGACAGAAGTCACGCTGTGGCATGCAAGTTTCTAGCTCCCAAGACACAGCAGTGAAGGCAGAAAAATACAATGTTTTAGGAAGCATTTCTGTCTCGATTTTTTTTTTCCTGCTAAGGGGCTAAATGAACCATTCTGAGATGATGTGCTTCTGTGGCCAGATTTTATTTCTGAGATGTTCACTAGCTCATCTGTTTGTCTCATCCATTTCTCAGATAGACACATTGGCTTTAGGGAATCAGCCATAAAACCAGATTGGAACAAGTACCTAACCTGTTGGCTTCCTGTTTTGAGAAGGGCAAACCCATTAAGGATAGTATTCTTGGTGTTGCCGAGGAAAAAATTTGCTCAGGGGGGTAAAAGTTTGGGATGGAGAATGGGCAGAGGGCCAGAGGACATTTGATGAAGTGAAAGGACTGGGCCCTGCCTTCTGCTTCTGGGACAAACAAGATGGGAGGACAAATCGGCCTTGAGAGCTTTGGCAGTGTAACTTATCTAGGCAAAGAAAGCTATGGATGGCCCCCCATTTCCAGCTCAAAGAACTGGACATAACAGTAGGACAAACCATCCTTTCTGACTCACCTCGGGAAGTTTCAACTTGCTTGGTTTGTCCATGTTGCTGGGAGGGATTCATCCATTTCCAACTGCACCCATTTTGCATTTCTTGATTTTTGTCTGTCTTAAAATGTTCATAATGACCCACATATGTTTTTAGATGAGTTAAAAATTATTTGACTAAATGGCCAAAAAGCTGAATTATCCCTTCATTTTGTTGAAAATGTTTGTTTAAACATAGTCACTTGCATAGATAAATTTCTACTTGGTGGGTTTAAAACTAACCACCACCACTACCAAAAGCCCCCCAAACAAACAAATAAATAAAAATAACTAAAAAAAAAACCCAGCATAATTGACCTCAGGTAAGAGCAATAGAAATGGTTTAAAAAAAAAAAATGGTTTAAAAAAGTTATTATTTGAAGTTGGAAACAATGGATTCTGAGGGGAGATTGCATTGTGACATGAGTGTGGTAGGTAGACATGTTATTATTTATTTTATTTTATTTTTTTAGCAATGGAAATGTTTTCTGTTCCTCCCACACTTGTAACATTCTTTGTATTCTGTACCGAAGATCAAGAGCCAAACATTTCACTTTTATGTTTCTCCCGTGGGGTACTTTTAAATTAAGTCAGTCTCTGGCTATTATATTTATTTTAATCCTTTGAGTTTATGTCTCCCAACAATAAAGGGTGCCGTTTACCTTTACCCATGAGCTGTGAAAAGATGTGGGGTACATAGGAAGCAAAGCCATTATCTTACTCAGTAAATGAATTTTCTCATACCAAAAACTAGAGATTAGGTCAAGCAGCTTTTACACCAACTTGGGCTTTTTTTAGGAAACCATAAAGTTTTTTTTAATTCTCTTTTTCTGTTCATTTTCACATTTATGAAATGATGGGAAGTAAAAATGATGAAGGACTTTGGACCAAATATCTGGTAAAATTAGGTTTTTTAAAAGCAACATCTGAATAGATTTTTTGTAAATAGATATAACTAGTGTGTAGGTCAAGTTTTCTGCAAGAAGAACCTGGGAGAATGGTTCTTGTCATGTACATTTTTAAAGGCGGTATCTCAGGAGACGGGCATGCTGGCCGGACAGGGGGAGGGGAATGGAGTGTTAAGCTGCTTGTGATGGTCCAGCTGGAGGTGTATTTCCACCTGCATTGTGAGGCTAAGGAGCCTCAGTGAACCAGAAAGCACACAGGAGTCTATCACCAATATAATTTTAACTATGCACAAAATCTTGTTGACCCAAGATTAGGGAGAAGCACAACAAAATACAATCAGTGGTTATCTCTGGAGGGTGGTAAGTTTCTCTGATTTTTCATAAGTTTCCAAAGTTTTCCCAGTAGACATCATGTCCTAGACAAGAACGCAGACCCAGGCTGTGTTCAAAACCTCGTTCAGCAATTCAACTAAAGCCTGACAGTGCTATGCTTTCTGTCCCTTAGAAAAGGGGTTGCTGGCAACTTAGTACCTACTGACCAAATGTAGCCTACCACCTGTCTTTGTAAATAAAGTTTTATTGGAACATAGTCATGCCCCTTCACGTAGTATCATCTGTGGGTGCTGTTGTTCAAGAGCAGAGCGGAGTGTTCTCGGTAGAAACCATGTGACCACCTGTTATATCTTCACCTGTAAAGCAAGCTCCCAATTCTCATCTCATAGGACTTCTGAAAGGTTTGACCCATAAGTAAAGAGCTCACACCACTCTCACCATGTAGTGGTCATGCCCACAACTGACTATTTTCCATCAGAAGCATGAGTCCTGCGTCCTCTTATTACAAAGGAATACAATGAGATCTAGGAATTAGAGTGAATTCCTGAAGTCCTCGTAACTTCTCAATGCATGCAAACCAGACATATGTGTGAGATTTTCATTATAGCACCATTTCAATCCACTCACTACTTCTGAGAAATAAGTGATTATCTGCTTGCAAATATATCCTGGATTTCCAGAGTGGAACAAAGGAGCACGGAAGTTTGCATATAAAGGTTCATTAGGCTGTAGTAGTATTATTATATCTTTCACAGAGGACTAGTTTGCTCAAGCATTATTTTTCTCATCTTATCTGTGGACAATGCAGTTAAAATAAATCGTACCTGGGGACTATGCTAATTTAATGTTTGAATGAATGTGTTCTCCACATTGGAAACCGACATAATTTCTTGCATAGCCTATTTGTGTAGAAGAAATTTTTTTTACTAGATGTAAAATGTAAAGCATACCAGAATTCATTACTTGCAAGATGAGCAATATTGTGCTTTTGGATTTTATTACATAATGCTGTGCAGCACAACAGAGTCAATCTATAACAGAAATTTTGTTCCACCTGTTTTTACTATACTCACTGTAGATAGTCCTATAGATACAGGCTACAGAAAAAAAAATCAAAATTGCTGAATAAAATATACTTTCTGTGTCTTCATTTTTTGGAGGGAATCCTTAAAAGTGAAGTGCGGGTAGTTTTATAAACATAGGAATACTACCTCTCAGTTCTGTTTTCATTTTTCTTTCAAACAGCTGTTATCTTCTCAAATAACTGAGCATGAATTACTAAGCCCAGGAAAGGTAAATTATAATGACTGCGGCATCACCAGAAGAAGGACAAAGCAGAATTGTGACCCATTCTGAAACGAATGGCAGGTGATAATTTAGAGATAGGCTGTTGGTGAGTGTCTCCCATACTCAAGGCACCCTGCTAAGAAATGTGTAAATAAAACACAGTCTCCATAGTAATGAAGCTGAACACGTTGAACACGTTTGTGGAAGAAATAAGCAGATACTTATAGTACAAGAGAACTATCAGTATAGTCAATGCATTCAATGGAAATGACCCAATATTTCTTATTCACAAGGTATTTTTCCAAAGAGACTGACAGAGCACCCCTTCCCTCTCTGCTGCCTGGTATTGAAATTCATCTGTCTTAGGAGTCCAAAAAGTAGGGGGTGGGGAAGCCAAAATATAACTAAAGAATTTTTCTCCTTGGTGATGAGGAGAGAATTGGGGATGGTGATATTTTTTGGGGGGGGGGTGCTGCTTTTTCCTCCAGATTTCAAAGTAAGAAGTGAGGAGAAAACTAAAGCCCACACACCCCATTGTTGAGCTGGGTGAATAAGCATGGTCAACCATTATGCAGACATTTGGAATATTCTATTCCATGTCTCTGGTTATCACTGGGGCAGTGATGGAGTGCCATAGCCAAGCTAATGTGATAAGCATATGTACCTGACACAATGATAGGCAGGAGAGGTGCCTACCACACAATCATCCTGTTTTAGGGATGGTGCTCCTGACTCAGCTTAGGCAGTGAACAGCCTTCACATTTGCTATTTCATCTCTGTAATCTGCTGGGCTTGAGACACCTGAATTCATCTACATCTTTGTCATTTAGGAAGAATGGTGGAGGAGAAAGGCATCCTGCTCGGATGGTGGTCCTCCAATAAGTATCTGAGATTGTAGTTAAAATAGTTGACAATGTTCAAGGTGAGCAAACAACCCAGTGTCTAACCTGGGCTGAGCTAAATCATTCTGATTTAGTGAAGCCTGAATACCCACATGTTCCAACCATAGTTTCTAAGGCTCTGAACCTGAATTGGAAGAAAGACCCTTGCCTAGATGTGAAATCATCATTCCCAAGAAGTTGTGACTGACTGAACCTTATCCTCTAAAGATTAGTGGCTTCCATTTTCTTCATTCTTGCAGTCTGGTTATCTCAAGTTGAAACAGAAAAATATCAACCCTAAAATGAAAAGGATCTTCTTTTCATGAGCTTAATGGTCCAATAGGGGAAGACAAACAAACCAACACACATTTTATAGAAGTTTGAAGGAAGGTATTCTGTATTGTGACTACAGGGATTTAGGAGAGTGTGTTGGACTGAGAAGACATTTAATCAGGTCTCCAAGAAGAGGTAGGAGTTTAGTAGGTAGATTAGGGAAAACAAAGCTTCCAGGAGAACATCATGTCAAAAGTCAAAGATCACTGAGCCCTAAGATGTATACTTTGTTTGAAACAGAGAATATGTGAGAGAAAATAAAGGAATCTATAACTAGATGACAGCTCTGCCAAGGAGTTCAGAAGAAGCCATTCTGGTTAATCAATCTGATTCTCAAGGAAGTCAAGGAAAATCAACTCCCAAACATGGGAAATTCTTAGTTCTTACAAATGGCCTCTAACTCAGACAAACATTATAAGATTATTGAATATTTTGGAGAGCCCCCTTAACTATATTTAGTAAGGGAAAAAAATATCAGCCATGGTCTACACGTTTTAGTGGCGTGGACACTTGTGATACAATTGATGGATAGTTTGCTTTTCTTTCAAGGGAAAACCATATACAACAAATCCTCCACAGCTGACCACCTCCTTAAGTTGACCTAATTTTCATAAACTGGACATGCACCATGTGTATTTATCAGCACAGTAGGCCTAGTTCCTTGTGTTGACCACCTCTGTATGTTGACCAATTTGTCATAATCCCTTGAACAGTCAACTTACAGAGGTTCTATTATATATATATCAGTCAGGAACCAAGCAGGAGCAGTGTATATCAAAGAAGGAATTGAATTGAGGGGATTTATAACACAAGTACTGTCAGTGTGGATGGAGGTGAGGAAAGTCAGAGGCTAATTCTGGCGGAAAGGTGCTGCCAGCCCTAGTCTGGGCTGTCGTAGGGAGAAGGTGATGTTAGTAATCTCAATGGAGGCTGAAGTCATGCAAGAAACAGGATTTTAAGCCATGGAGGAGATGCATAGAGAGGGAGATGAGAAAGACTCTGGATTTCCCCTTTTTCCCATTAGCCAATCTCTTGCAAAGCCCAATGACATGGATCTTGGAATATGGTGTCTGCAGGGTTAAGGCAGAACAGAACAGTGGAAGGTGGAGGTAGGGATCTCCTCCCCAAGGTAGGCAAAGATCCTACATGTTAAACTAATGTAGTGGTACGGTCAAAGAGTCAGAGAGTTTGGACAAAGTGAGAAAAAAGGATTGCAGGATTCTAGATTGCAGAGGGCTTTGCCTTCTTCATGAAGCTAATTTAGAAATTGTTCGTATATGGTAAGGAAATTAAAATCATCTATATGTATGTATACTTCATTTTTATTCTCCTTCTCCCACTTAAGAACTAGAAAAGCAAATATCTTGCCCAGATATCTTACAGATACTTTCAGTCAGAGATAAATGTGCCATATAAAATATTTACTACTTGCATTTCCAACTCGTGTCTTTAGCCTTAGGTCATTGTCAAATGTTGCACATCCTAACAGAGGGGAAAAAAATACCAAAGATGAAGCAGATAAATGGGCATTCTGCTTGGTTTTATCTGACAGTGACTTGAGTCTTCTCTGTCAAAATGTCTATTACTTAGACTCTAGACTGGGTCTCCATCATAGTATTTTAGCCTGTAACATTTTTCTACCTGGGAGAGATCTATTTTAAGTAATAATTCTAATATTTTGGAGTCTGAACAACTCAGAATTGTCAATGTTATTTCCATCAGGTAGAAAGCTTCTTGAGAAGAAAATCTTGTCTGCATTCTGGAACAGGGGTCTGCAAATTTTTTTATGGAAAGGGCCAGGTTGTAAATACTTTTTGGCTTTGTGGGATGTGTATTCAGTTTCAACTATGTCTTTCTGCTGTTATAGTGTGAACACAGCCACAGATGATCCATCAACAAATGGGCCTGGCTAGAGAACCCGGAGGCAGGAGGTGGGGAAGCACAGTTTTAATGAATATAACTAACTGCTCTAGGTTCCAGATTCTATTACTCATACACACAGGTATGTCTGTCTGCAAATATCCATGATCAAATCTTATACTAATAAGAGTGGCTCCTGTGGCTCAGTGGGTAGGGCACCAGTCCCATATACCAAGGGTGACAGGTTCAAGCCTGGCACCGGCCGAACTGCAATAAAAAAAATAACCAGGCATTGAAACAGGTACCTGTAGTCCCAGCTACTCAGGAGGCTGAGGCAAGAGAATCACCTAAGCCCAGGAGTTGGAGGTTGCTGTGAGCTATGTGATGCCACGGCACTCCACCAAGGGTGATAAAGTGAGACTCTATCTCTACAAAAAAAAAAAAAAAAAAAAAATCTTATACTAATAAAAGTTTTTTTTTTTTTTTTTTTTTTAAATAAAGGATGATTATGTGGTCATGTTTGCTTTTGGTAAAATTGATAGTGTGAAAAGCAGATATTTTCCCTGGCCGCCTTAAGGTTAAAATTCAAATGGGGCATTCTTCAATTGATTTTTGTTTGGTTATAATGTTTATTCTTTATTTTTTATTTTAAACACATACATTTTATAATGCTTCTAGATTATAATAATAATAATGGGCATTACTATGACCATTTTAAAAACTGAAAAATCAAGAGAGACGAGTAACTAACGTAAACAACTATTGTTATTAAGAGGGAATTGGAATTTGGGCTCAGATCCATGGACAAAGAAGTTTCTGCACGTGTTATGAAACTTGTAATGAGTTTGTTTGAAAAGCGTATTATGTGCTTGGGAATGAAAAAAAACAGTGTAAAATCCCCTCACTTAATTTAAAAGAATAATGAAAGAGCCAAGGGAAGCAGACGTCATTGTGTTTACAAGTGTGGCGTTTAATCAGCCTTTTTGCTTTGCGTTCATCCCTTCTGTGAGATCAGGCTTTCTATCTTGGGAGCTGTTCTTAACATGGATGGCAGGGCCCCAAGTGCCAGGATGGATAGTACTGAATTTATCATCACACAGCTCCTACTTTGGCAAGCATTAAGGAGATGTCTGAGCTGTGGCAGTGCAGATTTGATACCCTCTGAACACCGGTTCAATTATCCACCATCTCTGTAGAATTACTTGTTCAGAAATGCTGGTGGGGTAGGCCATACTTCAAGATCCAATTCCCCAATCAATGAGCTGAAATTAACTGCCTCTCCCCAGCTGCAGAAAAAAGCAAAAACAAAAACAAACAAACAAAAAAAACCACCACGAGCCTCCCTGGCCATTTCTACAATAGTAAAATGAATTAATTTATTTTATGCACACTTTGGGGAGCCTGACAGCTTCTGTAAGAGCCGAGGAACTCCCTGGCGCAGGAATCAGATTCGCTCTCCTTCCAAAATGGTGGATGTGCAGGGGTGTTATCTAGGGAAGGGATTAAAACCAGAATAGTTTCAAGCATTGTAAGAATCACTGACAACTTTGCAGTCTGAGTATGGAAGAAGAGAAATGATCTATTTTTGGCCTAACATGATTTAAGACATCTCTTAAGAGAAACCGTCGAGAGATATGGTTAGTGCTCTAATGTGCTCTTCCCTGAGAACCTGGTTCTTCCAGGGGAGGAGATGGCAGATTGGCATTTCATTTTACGCAATATAAAAATTGATGAGGCACAATTTTCTGGGTTGACATTTAATCAATTCTTAAAATCAATGGGTGTAAAAACATAATTATTAAACTTTTCCTATGTACAAAACATTGTGCAAAACACAAGGGTGGGCTGAATTTATTCCTTATCTAAGGAGGAGGAATGGAAACATCATCCTTCCTTTGCAAATATTAATGGATTTATATCCATAACAGTTTTACAAGGTTGGCATAGGGATCCACTGTTGTGCAAAACCGTTCCCTAATGATGCCTTGGGAATAGCAAAAACCACACTGTGAAATCAAAATCTTCGAATTCACATGTGAAAACTTTTGATTTCAGATAACAGAGGAGGAGGCCATTTGATAAAAAATGCCGCATCTGGACACATATGGAGCTGAAAATGAATGAAAAAAATTCTAATGTGAACACACTGAAACACTTCCAAAGTGGAAACTAACTAATTTCAGAAATCCAAAGGGCTTTCAGAAAAGAAAAAAAAGGAAAGAAAGAAAAAGAAAGAAGAAAAAAGCATTTGTCTTTGGATAATATTTGCTCCTTCAAAGATCACTCCATTCTCACTAACAACGTGGTGCTTTCACTATTTTGACTATTCAGTTCTCAAGCAAAGGTGACCTCCAACAGGCATGAAAAAAATACCACTCCTGGAGTTACACTAGAAAATCAAATAACACAGAAAAATGAATAGGAGAGAAACAGCCAGAAGAAAAGGGAAGATTTAACAAGGATTGTTGAGCCTATGCGGGCCAATCTTTCTACATTTTTACTGGGAGGAAATCATAAAGGAAAAAAAAATGACTTAAAATATGGCATGCTGCAGGCTGTGACATTAAAATGAGCTTTAGAAAAGAACACAGTTTCTTTCAAAATAATTCAACCTACGCTATCTTTAGGGCAGAAGACATTTTAGTGTAAGACTTAGATGGAAGCTCACTGACCTCTCAGAATATAGAACTGGTTGTGAGAATAAGCCCAGGATGATAAGTATGTAGAAGAAATAAATCACATCACACAAGTTTTTACAAGTTCAAATTCGCAGGGATTTGGGGATTTTTTAACATGTATTTAGATGCAAGTGTGGACAAAATGCCACGGGAAACTCTTTCATGTTTCCCTATAAAATGCAACAGAAAGCTACAGAAACTACACTCGCAATTATTAAAATTTAACGAAAACTACAGAAATTACACTTGCAATTATTAAAATTTAACGTATTTGCTTTAGTGACAGAGCTGCAATCTATATTATGGATAAAACGGGCTATTTACTGCAAAATAGTAATGTCTGTATTCCTGTGAGAAGTGTGGATGAAGCCTCCAGATTTTGCTTGTCTGACATTTGAGTTTTTTTTTGTTTTTTTTTTTTTTTTTGGTAGCATAGCCAAAGAAGATTTAAATTTATTGCCCATTTGACTTTTGACAAGCATTTGGACACATCACCAATTATTATATCACTGTTTCTCTGATCGCAGAGTCCCAACTTTCCACGTTTGATTGATAAAAAGCAAACATGTCCCTTTTTTTCTTTTTCCCCTGGACTCTTTTCAACATAACATACAAACTCCCCATGAAGTGTACAGATTCTAAGAATAGTTACCGAAGGGGGCGAAGAGGTCAGACCATGCTCTGGCCCATGTTTTCAGCCACGTCCTGGGCCAAACATCTTACGTATGTTTTATTCATCAACAAATCCTTACAGCAACCTTCAGAAGTGCTTGCCTGGAGTTCAGGTTGATCTGTAAGGAGAGTTCCATTTTTCCTTCCCTATTTTGAGTCTTGGAAACCCTTTGTAGAGGGGTTCTCCACGGGACATTTAGGTGTTACCAGAAATCATAGCAATTCTGGGACGGTAAGAGCATCACCTACAGACTTAGGACTTCTACTGAACTGCAAGTTGAGCCTGTGGTCATGCCACCACCATCTCTTTCAGATGTTGATTAGAAAATTATTCCAGAGTCTGATTTATTTATTTATTTTCTGAAACAGGGTCTCTCAGTCTGTGCCCCAGATGGAGTGCCGTGGCATCCTCACAGCTCACAGCAACCTCAAACTCCTGGGCTCAAGCAATCTTCTTGCCTCAGCTTCCCGAGTAGCTGGGACTACAGGTGACCACCACAACACCGGGCTAATCCTTCTATTTTTAGTAGAGATGGGGTCTTGCTCTTGCACAAGCTGGTTCTGAACTCCTGAGCTCAAGGGATCCTCTTGCCTTGGCCTCTCAGAGTGCTAGGATTACAAGTGTGAGCCACCGTGCCTGGCCTAGTTTTTAAAATAAACTAGGTAAATGTGTTATTTAATAATATTATTTTGGTATTTCTACCTTTTTTTTTTTAATTTTTGGAGGACATAATAATTTCAAAAGAGTTGTTTTATTGGAGTCTAAATTCCTCCTTTCTTGTTTTCCCCAATGTTGGACGAATATATTCAAGTATGGTATGTACACACATGTATTCTGTACAATATCAAAGAGAGACACTTGAAATAAAGGCAGAAACTGACCTTGTTTGACTTCTGATGGGATTTTCTCTGAATCATGTAAGTAATTCTCTTCTCCAAGAGTCACGTTAGGTTCTTAACATGAATCTAAGTATAAAAAAACAGTAAGACAAACATTGGACTGAATGTTAATCCACTATTCTGTGAAACAACCAAATTCTATAAAACAAATGAACCAAAAAGGTGGAGGGCCAATTCTATATTAAAAGAGGATTACAAAAAAAAATAAAAAATAAAAAAGCTATGTGTGACAAATCAAGCATTTGGTATTCATTAACCACTGCCTGGTTTTAAATGTACATATATACACACACACTGTATACACATTCACGTATGTACACACATATACAGGGTGGCCATAAAGCTTGTGTGCAACTTAAGATAGTGTGCAAGTCTCAAAGGCACATGAACTTTATAGCCTCCCTGTACAAACATGTGTACACATACATAATATGAGATTTTGTGACAAGTGACTTTTTTTTTAATGTCAAGGTATTAACAACCACATCACAAATTTGAATTTGTTAGAGTCCCTCTTGTAGCAATGTCCTATACCCAACAGTTGTGCCATATACCCCTATGTTGTACACATTCAGTGGGAGCACCCCAAACCCCTCTTCCCCTCCATCCTTCTTGCCTCTTCCCCTTAACTTGAATTGAAATGAGATTTTTCTCCTATGTGGGTGTCCACTAGATCATCTACTAGCTTCCTATTAATATTGAGTATATCAGATATTTGTTTTTCCATTCTTGTGATACTTTACTGAGAAGAAGGTATTTGAACTCCATCCAAGCTAAAACAAAAGATGTGAAGTCCCCATCTTTTTTTGTATAGTTGAGACAACTGCAATTTTTAACATGAGATAGCACCATGGCTATACACATGTTATTGCACAAATCTTAAATATCCTGGAGTGATAACTGTATTATGTTTATGGAGGGGAACCTCTTTATTCTTACAAGATGCACACCAAACTGTCAGTAAATTATCACTACTTTCAAGTAATCGAAAGACTGTGAATGTATGAAATGTGCGTGCATTCCATTTCCATATTTTATATTTGTCTATGTATGCACAGTGTATATGCAGACACGTCATAGCTATGACAGAACAGAAGCACAGATAGTAAGAGAGAGAAAACAAGGCAGGAAAGTGGTAAAATATGAATAATGAATGAATCTTAATGAAGGGAGCACAGGGGTTCATTGATTTATTAATTCGACATTCCTATAAATTTGGCATTTTTTAACCTAAACATGTGAGGAAGGCATTGAATGCTGTTGTGACTCCCAAGGGAAAATGCGTAGCTCAGACAGTGTAATGACGTCCTAAAGCAGCGTTTCCCTGTTGTTCTGCTGTAATGACCCTGATTTCCGTTAGGCCACACTGCCTATGTATTTTAATATAATTGAAAATTTGTTTTCGGAGATAGACACTCATAATTTTTCGATCTTCAGTAATGCTGTGTTGCTTTCTTTTTTTTTTTTTTTTTTTTCGCCTCTGACGGTGGCTTCTCATTGGGAAGTAGACAAGTGGACTTAAAACCAACTCTGTGAACGTGGTGAATTGGCAGCGTAAGACAGGAGAGAGAGTGTGTAGTGTGGAAATCAAACAAAGCCGGTGAGCTCTGCTATAACTCAGACTCCTAGTCAGGGGACATGGAGCCAGCAACTGAATCCTTGTGCCTCAGTTTCCTTACATGCTTGGATGGGTGGACATACTGCCTATAAAGGAGCAATAAATTAGTAAGGTTCAGCATGGATAACGGGACTTAGAAATATGAAGCACTGAGAAGCCTCAATGAACATTAGCAAACCGGGAAGTGCTGTCTTTGTACAAATTCAAACACTTTCAAAGCAAAAAGGTTGATTGCCTTGGGTATATCATATGTTATCTCTTCATTTTTCTATTTTTTATTTTTCAACTTCACTTTTTTCTAATTGACAAATAATAATTGCATGGGTAAATAGCATGTCAATCATTTATAACATTAATTATTTCTTTGTGTTGAGAACATTCAATACCCTCTTTCTAGCTGTTTGAAACTGTTAATACGTAATATATTATTGCTAAATACTGTCCTCTTACAATGGAATAGAACAGTAAAACCTATATCTCAAAAAAAAAAACAAAAAAAAAACAAAAAAAACCTTTCAGAAACATTGGAGGAACAGCACCCACCCTAACAAATAAAACTAGGATGCACAAATTGGGTTCATTATTTTAAAAATGTTAAGGAATTCATCATGTGTTTATGTGAATATACTCACAAATACACAGAATTTAATGTACTGAGTGATTTCTTAGAAGTTGCTACCAAGGGGGAAGTTCACAAAGTGAAGCAGAATGAGATGAAATAAAAGCAAATGATGATTCATTGTACGTAGGATAAAAGTGGAATTTTCGGTAGACAGATTTGGGCAGATGATGGATCTTTCGACAGAAAACTCAGACATGAAAACTATTTGGGGCATTGGCGGGAGAAGCAATTAAGAACTCTGCAGAAAAATCATCCTTGTGGTGGTAATACAATTTTCATGTTCCTTAAGGAGTTGCTTCTCTAACGGGTTTTTTTTTTTTTTTTTTTTTGGTCCCCCTACAACTATCACTCACATCTCTATTCGGGAGTCACGGGAATCTTATCTTTTATGTTTTGTGAACTTAGAAAAGAAGGAAGAGCTGTGGCTACATCCTTTCTTAGTTCTGGTTCTGTTTGTTTCAAAATCATCCTCCCCCCTTCTGGACACAGCTCTTCCATGACCATGAAATCATAGTTGTATATTTTAGTAACTTCCCTTATGTACTTTGTCCCCCTTTTATCCAAACTCTGACTCCCGTATAGGACATTTTCCCCATCCTACCCCTTGGAGTCTGATTCTGTTTGAACCACTCAAGTGTAGAGAACTCACTTGCTCTCCTGGTTGGGATGTTACCTTTATCTATGAGAACGCGGACACCAGTATGAAAACAGATCACTGGGAATTGGACCTGGAGCTCTCTGCAGCGTGCAAGCCTTCCACCCTTCAAGTTCATCTGCTTGGGAACTGCCAGGAACAGCAGGCTTGGCTGATTTACATCAGCATGCAGAGACTTCTCCTTAACTAAAATAGCGTGGAAGGTGGAAGCAACCCAGATACCCAATAAACAAACAGAATGTGGTTAATACAGGCAAGGGCGTGTTATTTGGTTAGGAAAAGGAATAAAACACTAATGTAAGTCCCAATGCAAATCGACTCTGAAGACATTATGCTAAGTCAAAGTTCATTGTGAAAAATTATATTGTGTGATTCATTCACGTCACCTGTCTAAAATAGGCAAATACACAGAGATAGAGAAAGCACGTTAGTTGTTATCCAGGATTAGGGGCAGATGAAGAAACTCAAGGCATGATGACTACGGTGAAAACAGTTTCTTTTAGGGGGGGTGACAGAAATGTTCTAAAATTGATCCTAATGATGGTCACACCAGTTTGGGGAGATACTCAAAACCAAGAGATTGTACATTTTCAGGGCGTGAAATGCATGGTTAGTGAATTTTATTTCATTAAGGTTATTTAACTCCCCAACCCCAACTCCTGACAAAATATTGAAAGCAGGATTTGAAACACTATAGAAAGCTCTCTGGGCAAAGGAATTGGGTGATGTTCCTTAGTCCTTGATATGTTTTTCAGCTAAAGGTCTTCTGTGCTGACACCTCAAGCCACACAATTGCAGCATTAATAAAAGATGTTTATGATGTGGCCTAAGTGGCATTGGTCTGTGGGAACTTGGGAAGATCTCTGCTCTAACTACTGTCCCAGGCAGAGCTGAGCATTCCAGTTATTGTTTTGGAACGCTCTACACAAGAACCAGGAGCACTGCTGTGTGCAGCGGTTCTCAACCTGTGCGTTGTGACCCCTTTGTAACAATGAAAATACAACACAGCATTAGGAAGGTTGAGAACCACTGGTTTAGGAAAAGAGACCTACCTCTAGGGGACGGATTTCTCTAGATCAGTGGTTCTCAACCTTCCTCATGCCGTGACCTGTTCATACAGTTCCTCACACTGTAGAACTGTAAAATCATTTTCGTTGCTACGTCATAACTGTAATTTTGCTACGGTGTTTTCCGATGGTCTGAGGCGACCCCTGTGAAAGGGTCATTCGACCCCCCCAAAGGGGTCACGACACACAGGTTGAGAATCTGTGCTCTAGATTGTTCATGGGCTGCAAAAATGAATCCATTTGTGTATGCCCGATACATAAAATAACAGAGGGAGCATTTTATCAAGCTGTTTTTTACCTTCCATTTATAACTGTTCCTTAGTAAAACCAATCAACGAAAAGGAGTATAGGTTCTTTAACAAATGCGAAAATTACAAGTTGCGATCTTATGAAAGCCTTGCTCATACTTAAACTTCTGTTTTCACAAATGTTAGGCGAATACTTTCAGGACACGCGAAATTCCTCCCCCAAACAAGAGTTCTCAGGAATAGGTTGAAAGATCACTGTCCTAACTGACTGACTGGCTGGCTATCCAACTTCGAGTAACTCAAGTTTTCTTGTCTTAAAGACAAGAATGTTACTTGGTGGAAAAATGTCTGAGAATCTCAACCTGGAGAATGTAGCATCTTATATGGATTAATGCTCTCCCGAGCCAGGTGGATAAATGAAGATACGGACAGTAACAATGAAATGAACAGAACAGCCTTTTCTAAAAGCCAGTGATACGGGGCCTGAGATCTTATTTAAGTTAAAATTGTACAAAATGTGTATTTTTCAGCATGTATTTAATTTAACAGAGAGAGACATAAATCTCCCCTAGATATTTAACTCTTAACTACAAAATTTTTATTTCACCTCTAAGAAATGCAACCTTTAACCACCAAGCACATGACAATAGAAAATCTTGGTAAAACGTGCTTTTTTTTTTTTTCTATAATTAATTGTACTTTTGTTCACTTTAGCTGTAGAATTTTGCTATAGGAAATTGGATTTGCTCCCTTGGAATTTGAATGAATGTGCCAATTGTGGTTAACTTCACCATCCACCAACCATCCCCTCTACCCTGCCTCTCTCTCTCTCTCCTCGAGCACACACGTGCACGTGTGCACAGACACTCACATGCACATCTCACACTTACAAACCACATTACATTTTCCTTGTTGCTCAGAATGTTTCAAAATCTCAGAATGTCACCCTCTCCGTGCAGGATAGCTTGACCTCTTGAATATCAATGCACTTTTCTCACAGATGGAGAATCAAATATGTCACCCAATCTCTCTCGCCGATGTGTGTGGATGAGCAGCCCTTTCTAACTCCCTTCTTTGTGCACGTAGGGTGTCCAAATTTAGTCCCAAATTCACTCATCATTTCTGGGGCAGTGGAAGCCTTGAGGTCAGGGGGCCCCAGTCCTCTGCTCTCACTAAGAACGGCCACGTCACTTCTAATCCTCTTTGTAACAAGGGAGAGTTGCCTTCCTGACCACCTATTCTTTCACTGCGAGTTTTCCAACAAGTGAGTTTTCTTCCACCTTCTGTGTCCACAAAATCCAGTTGCCTCTTAGTAGTTGCTTAGGTAATAGTCTCCAGAAAGATCTTGTTTTTGATTCTTCCTGATGTGGTAGTTACACCCTCTATTTCACGACCACATCAAATGATTATTTCAGACGTGTTTGACCCAATCCTGAGTTAGTTGAAAGGCATTCCTCAGTGTCCTCCTCTTCATCCTCTGGGGACCTTCCCAATCCTGTGCCTACTATACCCTGAGCCCTGCAGTCCCCACAGGCCCGCTCACAGTTCACATACCCTGCACTTTGCATCATAATCTCAGGCTCTTTCCCCCATCAGTGATACTGTTTTCATTTCTCTTTGTGAGTAAAAATCCTACTGAAAGTTGAGGCTTCCCTTCTGTTTCAGGACATTTTTTTTTCCATAATCTGTCTACAGACAACAGACAACAATCTGTCTACACCAACCAGTCTTTTAGGGGCAACACACCCACTAGATACTTTCTATGTGTTTTTTGAAGTTAGTTGTCTTGCTGGGTGTGATGGCTCCTGCCTATAACCCCAGAACTCTGGGAGGCAGACGCAGGTGGAGCCCCCGAATGCAGGAGTTCCAGACCAGCCAGAGTAAGGTTGAGACCCCTATCTACTAAAAACATAAAAACTAGCTGAGTGGGGTGACAGGCACCTGTAGTCCCAGCTACTTGGCTGGCTGAGGCAGGAGGATCCACTGAACCCAAGACTTTGAGGTTGCTGTGAGCTGTGACACCACAGCACTCTACCCAGAGTGAGACTCTGTCCCTCCCCCCCAAAAAAAATTTAGTTGTCTTTATTGCTTTTGTCTTCTTTTTTAAAAGTTGTGGTATGTGCACTGAGTGTGAGATCTGCCCTCAACAAATTTTTAAGGGCACAATACCATATTTTTGACATGGGGTACAGTGTGGTGCAACAGTTCTCTAGAACTTATTCATATTATTTAAATAAAACTTCATCCCACATGCCTGTTCAGTTATCTGTCCTATAAACTTATCTCTCTGTTTTTTTTTTGGGGGGGGGAGGGGTTTAGGTGAATTTGCATTGACCTTGATTTACTTAGGTGGTTTGCGTCCTATTTGTTGCTATGTGCTCAATATAGGTCCACCCACGTGATGTTGGGAAACACAGTCATCGCAGAGAAGAGTGAGCCATCATGTTGACATCACTTTGGTGGAAGATCAGAGATAAGTGTCTGCTACAACTTCAATGCGGTTTAACTCCACTGACAGTCCTCGTGTTACAACAGGAGGTCATGTATCAAAATGTTGGAACTCTGCAGCATTCTTTCTCAGTGTTGAGCTGAGTATTTGAAACCACTTTCATCTCTCCGGGGATCCATGGGACATGGGATATTCTTGTATCTATGTTGATGTCACAAATCTGTACAGATTTAGCATGTTCACACGACACCTATCTATTAGCTCACTCTGCAGATAGGGTGGCCTTCCTCTCCACATCCAGATGGTTTGGGAGAAAGTGGTGGGAGAAATGAGCTCTTGTTTCTTTGCAATCTGTTCCCCATCTCTCTGGGGTCATTCCCGATCCCTTGCCTCGTGGCTGTTATTATTTTGTTTCATTTTTTCTTTCTTTATTTCAGATGAAGACAAATGACTGGGTTATATTGTTTGCATTTGTTAGGTAAACTTCAACTTGTGGCTGAGTCCTTCACACACAAGGTAAAGGCTTACAGTGTGCACAGTAGGCGAGAGCTCAGCAGGCTTACAGTGTGCACAGTAGGTGAGAGCTCAGCAGTCTCCCAACATCCTCTCTTCTGCGTCCTCCTCTCTTCCCCAACTTGAATTTAACTGTGTTTTCCTCTCATGTGGATATCTAGTTGTCCATCTACAGGCGTCCTCAAACTACGGCCTGCGGGCCACATGAAGCGGTGTGAATTGTATTTGTTCTGTTTTGTTTTTTTACTTCAAAATAAGATAAGTGCAGTGTGCATAGGAATTTGTTCATAGTTTTTTTTTTTTTAAACTATAGTCCGGCCCTCCAATGGTCTGAGGGACAGTGAACTGGCCCCCTGTTTATAAGTCTGAGGACCCCTGATCTACAGCTTTCATATTAATATTGCACACATTGGATACTTACTTTCCTCTTCTTGTGATACTTGACTGAGAAGAAGGCTCTTCCCTTCTATCCATGGCTCTCTCTGAAGCCAAGAATGATGGCTCCAGTCCTTCTCATGCCCTGAATCCCTCTGCCTCATCCTTCCTTCACCTCGTCTTTGCAACAAGCATCTCTCTTAAAGCCCCTTCTCCTTTTAAGAGCGTATGTGATTACGTTGGATACACCTGCATAATCCAGGCTATTCTGTTTGAAGGTCAGCATGTAAGTAACCTTAACTTCATCTACAAGGTGCCTGCACAGCAGTTCCTAGATTTGTGTTTGGGTACATAACCAGGGGCCGGGATTATTCCCGGGACATTGTTTGAAGTGCGAGTGTAAGACAGTGTAAGTGTACCCAGAAACCGGAACCCAAACCAAGGGTAAGGGTCATGGTCAAGGTTCCACTCAGACCTCAGATCTTCTTTGCAGAAATGCAGGTAATGCCTTGAGACAGCGGCTGCACCTGCAGGGCCCTCTGCTCTACTGGTCTCTGTCCATGAGACCTCAAGCCGTGGGATGTGTTCTCATATCTACCAGCATTTTTCTTTCTCTTCCTCAGTTGTACTTCCTCCTGCAACGACCCTGGGGATCTTCAATTCATTCTTCAAGACAAAGCACATGTTCCATTTTGCAGAAAACCTCTGCTGGTCCTCAGCCGGCTGCATTTGCTGCGTCCTGTGCAAGGTTTCCCAGCAGCAGTGTGATTGCGTCTTGTGCTTGGCTGTCCCCCGCTTCCAGATCCAGACTGTAACTCCTCCCTCTTCATTTCCCTTCAGTCTTTCAGCGGCTCCTGAGATATGGCCGGCACTAAATCAATATTTGCAGAATGAAGTGTTATGATGATAAATTAAACAGCCGGCTGGTGATGAATCGTGGGTGCTGAGCGTTTGCAGGTGGGACGCGCGCGTGTGATGATTCTGCTGAAGCTTAACTGGTGTTTGTCACTAAGCGAGACTTGAACAGAGTTTCTTTAGGGCTAAATGATTTTCCCGGATAACAAAGGCACAAAAGTACAATTAAATTTAAATATTTATGGTGTGTTAACTTGCTAGGACTAAGCAGGCAGAAGAAGGATGCCCCAGAAAGCCACAAGGGGAAATAAAAATCAACACTCAGCTGGAAGCGTTGCAGCTAATTGGCTGTAACAAATACTGTGACTTCCTCGGACAAAGTCATCAGGAACAGAGGCTCGCCACCGGGGCCGTGGTCTTTTGAGAATTGGGGAGATTTATAACATGCTCTGCCATTAAGGCCATGTGGGTGAAGGAGGTTTTGGAGATTCTCTGCCTAGATCTCTTTACTTGCCTTGAGTGCAGAAACCAATATATAAACACTTACACACTCATACAAATGATAAAACACACGTAAAGTCTAGCAGGGGAGGGGAGAGGAAGGAGGGAGGAAGGGAAGTGGGGAGGGCGATTGGTGGGAGGAGGTAGAGCATTTGGTGGGATCTCACATAACATGCACCATGCAAGGGTATATTTCAAAATAACTAAGGGTACATTGTAAACGCCTTACCATAAAACATACGTAAGTGAAGTGATGGCAATGTTAGTTTGGTTTAAGTATTGCACATCGTATATCAAATTGTCACATTGTACCCCATAAATGTATACAGTTAAGATTTTAATTAAAAATCAACGAGAAATATTTTCAAACAAAAAAATAGTATTTTACCCAGAAGACCTGCTTGCAACCGCCTGAAACCCTTTTACATTCTTTGCATCTGCTTTGCCCGTTAACCTTCGTTCACTTACCTATGTGCATAACATAAACAAAGGAAACACCAATGATTTCAGCAGCAAAGGAGGCGACTCTCAGTCCTTGTCTCTAGTTTACCTACTAATCGGTTAGTTTAAGGTCTCTGTAAACGTAAGGTACCACCAACGATTACCATGGAATGATAAGGATGGTGACCTAGCCAGCTGCTATACCAAGTGACGATAACCCTTAGGAGATTAAAGCAATGTCTCCTAGTACCTATTGGTTCTATTGATAAGACCACCAGGCCTTACCTATGGTTTATAATCAAACCACCACCAACCTCACGTATCTTGGAATGCATAGAAATCACCCACTTAAGGCTCGGCGCTCCAAGCTCAGTGGTTAGGGCACTGGCACATACACCAGGGCTGCCAGGTTTGAACCCGGCCTGCGCCAGCTAAACAACAATGACAACCTCAACAAAAAACAGCCAGGTATTGTGGCAGGTGCCTATAGTCCCAGCAATTAAAAAAAATACTTGGGAGGGTGAAGCAAGAGAATCACTTAAGCCCAAGAATTTGAGGTTGCTGTGAGCTGTGACGCCACTGCACTCTACCAAGGGTGACATAGTTAGACGCTGTCTCAAAAAAAAAAAAAAAAAAAGAAAAGAAAAGAAAAGAAAAAAAACCCCACATGATATTCTCTTTAGTTTTAAATAATCTAAACTTTGCAATATTATACAGATTCATGTTATCCAGTAAGAAAACCCTGAGATGTCCAAAAGTGGACCCACTAGCTGATGAGGCTATTTAAGCTAATGTTAGGATTAATCAAAATTTAATAAAATTTAAAACTCAGCTCCTCAGAAATATCAGCCACCTGTTAAGGGATCAATATTCCCATTTCTCTCACCTTTTCTCCTCCATGAGAGCAACCCACATCCAACTCTTTTCGGAAAGGCTCTAAATTTTTTCTTTGTTCTTCCTAAATAAAATCTCTCTCGGTTACCCTGAAACTCTTGCAGGTTACTCTGACTTCATATCCACACTGCCTGTGCGGCTCCAGTCTTATTTTCAGTTTGTACTCGCTTTTGCTTTTCATTACCATCGTGACTCAGTTGAATTTTCTAGCTCAACCGAGTAATCAGGCCAGGCCCACTGGGTTCGGGGAACTGGGATCCCCCAAATTCATGAAACATCCCCATCGCCACAGAAAGTTAGGTTGGACAACAATATTGTTATTATTTTTTAAATGGAAGAAAACTATATGGGTGGGGGGAAGCTTTTATTTATTTATTTTCTGGGCCAAGCCTGGGTTTGAACCCACCACCTCCGACATATGGGGCTGGCGCCCTACTCTTTGAGCCACAGGCACCGCCCCAACAATATTGTTATTTTTTCAGTGATGTGATTTCTCTGAAGCTCATGTAACCTGACGAAGGGTATTGAATGCTGGATGCTAATTTCCTATGACAGCAGTATTGATGCTGATTAACTTATAGAGAGAAATAATTATTAAATACAGGGCTAAAGAAATGAAAAATGCCATTTATATTGGAAATGTCCACCAGTAAGGAAGCACAACTGAGGGACGATGAACGCTTTGCGCACTGGGCACAGGGTTCTGACGGGTTTCCAGAAAGGCAATGCTGATTTCCACCCATCCGTGGTGATGGTCCAGACCACCTGTGAACTCTGAAACACTGGCTGCCAGATCGTTGCTCTCAGAGCTGGTCTTTCCTTAGTATGAAGTTTAAGAGCTGGTGAACTGTGAAAATTACCTCCTCCTGTGGACACAGCTATTGTTATACACACACACACACACACACACACACACACAAGAACACCCCACCTGTAATCCATAGTTCGTTAGTTTGTTAGTACAGCCTTGGAATTTTATGTATTTGCTAGGTGGTAAGGAGGGGAGAACTTCCTAAAAGCCCTTTACGTCTATTTATTTATGAATACCAGTACATGCTTAAATACTTTTCATTTGAACTTACATTACCAGTGGATACCTTTGGGCAATTTTTAAAGTTGGATGGATTTTTTTTGGCAGGGGCTGGGTTTGAACCCACCACCTCTGGCATATGGGGCCGGTGCCCTACTCCTTTGAGCCACAGGCACCACCCATTGGATGGATCTTTGAAACAAGTAAGGATTTTGTGTATGTCCAGGTGACAATTTACAGTGATATTATTTGGATAGAAATAAAGTCAGTAGATCTGTGAAGGGTGACGTGTTTGCATCCATCTAGGTAATGTTTGCACCTCATGGCCTGATACATATTTGTTTACCTGGATTTGGGTGAAGGCACCGTTGATTTTATAAAGCTAGACTGTCCAAATGTACAGGCATATGTTCGGTGGGTAATGATCTGTACCTATGTCTCAGGAGGTGTTAACGTTTCTCTGCATGTATGGAACAGGTGGGTGATGCCTGCTGTGGATCTCAATGGGAAGGCCTGTGTTATCAGTATCTGTCTGAGTCTCCATGCATCACACATGGACAGTGCTGAAACGTCTTACCACCTGCAAATTCTCTTCAGCCCCAAATACATGCAGCACCACAGGATCCCTGACTTGACATGCTGAAGCCCTTGATCCTTTGTTCTCAGACCTATAGGGAAAGAAAGCATTAAAATTAAAATGTTAGGACCTCAAACCATGACACAAGTGTGTCCCCACTGTTTGGCGTGAGGTGAATCATTTACTCTTGAGCATCTGATAAAGGATTCAAATACAAATGCCTATCATGCTGGGTTGTTGAAAGCAGTAGAAATAATGAATATAAAGCACCAAGGCTGTTTGCTCAGAACATAACCCGTAATACGGTTCAGGAAGCTTTTTCGTTAAAACATCAGACTGTAAATATTTTAGGCTTTGTGGGCCATCCGATTTTTGTGGTGACTAACTCTGCAGCTGTAATGTGAAAGCAGGTACAGACAATGTGTAAACAAATAGACACGGCTGTGTTCCAATAAAACTTTATCGTAAAAAAACAGATGTTGGGCTGGATTGGCCTCTGAGCTGTAGGCTGCCAATACCTGACTTATAGCGTCTAATATTGGTTGGCCAAAAAAATATAAGAGTTGGCCAGGGAATGTTACCACTTAGCAGTTACCTAGCATTTGCTTAATTTCAACACTTCCTATTTAGAAAGTAACATTTTTCTACCTTACCAATTATATAATTTCCAAATCTAGCTTGTATGGTTTACTCAGAATGAAGGAAAAACCTGTTTCCGATTTATGTGTTTGCCATAGTCAACTGGAAGATGAACAGTAGTTGCCCCCAACTTCAAGAACAGAAAATAGTCTAGAAATAACGATCAAATCCATCCACCTTGGAGATGATTATTACCTTTCAGTCTTTGATGTGGGAACATTAACGTATTGGGGAGAGCACTGTCATTAAACAATGAAGCTATTATCAGATGTGTGCCCTAGAAAGCTTTTCAAAAATTGAGCGCGAAAGGTCAAAATCGCTAACAGAAAATGCCCTAAGCAAGGATGTTGGGATTTCATCCTTGTGAAGCTTGGAGGCTTATTTCTGAAATCGTGCTTGTGATGCTGTGATGGAGTATAAACAGGAGTGAGATGTCTCAATCCCAGCTTCTACTTCCTATAAAATTTACAATATTCATGCCTTTTATTTGCCGTATTTCCCGACAAGTCCACCTGCACCGATTTGAAGATCACCTCCTTCTCCATGGGGAAGCACAGGATCAGTGCAGAGCTACCGCCTTCCAGCTCCGTATCATTACTAATGAAAACTCTGCTAACGGTGATGTGAAAATGGACAAAAGGATGATTAGATAGGTCTCCCCACAAGGCAAGAACATGCTGAGACTTTGTCATATCTTACAGCTCTTTAATCCCCACAGCAAAGCTAGATTTCTGTGGCAGGTGAACCCAACATTTACAATGCTTAGTAATCTTTACCCCTGGTAAGGCACAACCAGGGTCCAAATACTTGTCTGAACAAGGTAGGTTTTGAGATACATGTATAAAGGGATAAGCCTTTCACCAGTGATTCTCTGAGGCTCTGTCCCATGGGTATGAAGTGACGACACAGAATTTGCCGAGACTCCATGGAGACTGATGTATGGCCATGGAACCCCCACGGTTGAGGAGTTATTGGGAAATCTTTTGTTTGTTTTCTGCATCCTGCAATTTGTCCCACTGCTGCAGCGAGAGCTGGAATCAGACTTCTCTGCTCCTCGATGTTGAAACTGCCCACAGGCTCTGTGTTCAGCCCCACATGGCCCATCTGGTTTTTGCTGGTGTGCTACTTGTTCATTCTGAACCTGCAAAGATGGTCCTCCTTGCTTTGATTTCTCCCAGCGTCTTCTTTCTTTGGTGTCTGCTCCGTGCACCTTGATGCAGGCTGTCTTCTGCAACTGACCCCCTTCCTCTGTGGTTCTCAAGTCTCCTTCTCCTTGTAACAACTTCCCCTTGTTGTGCCCAGGAGTTCCCCAAAGACCACACTGCCAAATAAGCCACATTACGGCAGAGTCCTTTTATGGAAGAGCCCAGCCCGGCTGCAGCCTCCGTGTCCCAACATGGGGTTTCTGAGAGCAGCCCTGAGTGCTTAAGGAGTTGGGTTTTTAAGTTGGTCTGCATCCTGGGTGTCACGCAGGCTGTCCGAGTGCATTCGGGTGGGGTAGCAAGCAAGCATTGTACGGAAGCAGAATTTTGTGGTCAGTTAGCCATACATCATACATCTTTGTTTTAATATTTCCCCATACATCTTGGTTCCAGGATTCTTTCCACCTGGTATGGTTTAAAGGTCAGTCCGGGGAGAGTCAGTTCATTTCCCAGGGAGTTAGTCAAGCAAGAAGTCCCTGGGTACTTTCCCATTTATCTTGGGACTGAACCAGACTTACTCCATATTGTTGAGGGTTTGCAGCCCAGGAATTTGCCAAGAGTTAACTGGTATTTTTCTACTTTATCCTAGACCTAACACCCTCCCCACCCCACGGACTCTGTCATGAAATGACCCTCCTCCAACCACGGGAGCAGTATGCAATGTAGTCTATTTTCCTTGTGTTCCAAAGCAAACATTCATGATTATGATTGCAAATTAATACTATACCCAGGGATGCTTTCACCTCCACAGATAATGAGCATTCACTCTGCATCCCATATTAAAAAATATATTCCATAATGAATATAATTATGATGATTTTCATTACTGTCCTTCAAATGAGAATAAAAATAACAGCCATGATAATACTTATTATGCTATTGATTCCTGCCATCTATTCAATCTTCCAGATGACACCTGTAAACAGATTTAAAAAAAAAAAAAAAAAAGAACTGACACTTGTCAGGTACACACAGAAAGTTGCCCAACAGAAATGCTGAGTTGTCAGGAATGGTCATCAGAGCTGTTGTCGTATGAGGTCTGACAATTAAGTTCGCAGCTTGACTTAGAAAAATGTCTTTGAAGGGTGGACTAGGTGCTGGCATTGGTGCCGAGCTTCCCAAGGATAGCACCCCACAGGGGACCGTGGTGATATTCAGCAGGGAGGAACGTAGCACTTTTTCTAGGATAAGTTCTCAGACTTAATTGTCCAGGCTTATATTTTGGGATTGGAGGAACTGGTTTCTGGCAGTTGGCCAAGGAATGTCAGGAAAACTGCAATGTGAACCTGGACCCTGCCTATACACTGACTCTGGCATCCAGGCAAAGAGTCTAGCTGCAAAAGGATTGGGCAGCCAGATGCCTAATATCCACATAAACCATTTCCAAAGAGTCTTTCTCCTGAAGGTCAAAGGAACTGAGCTTAGGGCATCCTGCAACAGCCATGCAGCAAAAACCACGAAGACCACCTGCCTGTTGTGAGGCACGGTGAGTCAGCAGGTCCAGATTCAATGAGTCATGTCCAAAAACGGGTCTTGGCTGCTCGAGGGATCTGTTGAAACTGAAGCAGGACCCACATCCAAGGAAGGGTCCTCTGCAAGTAACCAGACAAGCCTTGGCGCGGTTTAGCAAGGTCCCAGTTGAAGCCTTTTGGTGGAGGAGGGCTTCCCTGACGTTCTGTGAAGAGGCAGATGAGCACCATCCCTCACTCAGCTCGGATCCTTCAATACCCAGCTCCGGATGTGATGTCAGCCTGGAAAGAACATAGATTGTTAGGGGGCCCAACACATTCTGGAAGTCGGTGCTCTAAAAATAACACGCAACAGAGACGTGGTTTAAATATTGATGATTCCGACACTGCTGCAGTTCTTTGATAGAGATGTTTTGGCTGTAGGCTGAATTAATTAATTACTTCGCATCAGCCCTCCAAATTTCATGTGGTTCTTCCTAAAGTCATCTGCATTCGCACAAGCAAATCTGTGCAAACAGAACTCAAAGTCGCCCCGTTTTCCAACCCTTCATCCCCGGGCCTGGTCTGCTGGTCCTCACCAAATCTCCTCTTGTGTTGGTGTTTTCAAGGCACAACGGAGAAATGTTGTGGGGAAATTTATTTATCATCTTGAGAGTTTGGAAACTCAATTCTGATATTCCTTTAAGCTATTACCTTCACCTTATAGGTGCGTTGGGCTTAGGGTGGTGTAGAAATCCCGTTTTTTGTTTTAGAAAATATTTGAAGATTTTTTTTTTTTTTTTTTGGTCAAGTTCATTTTTCCTAAAATAGTGATTCCTGTTGAGAGTGCATATTTTTTGCATTTTTTGTTTCATATTTTAGTCTTTCTACTCTGAATGTGTCTGGCACTATGCTAACTGCTCAGGATATAAAGATGAATAAGACTCGATCCTTACCTTCATGAGGATTAAAGACATTAAAGCTTATTGACAATTACATCAAAGTAGAGACCAGAGGTCCACAGGCTGTAGCCCACGGGTCATAATTAGTCTAGTGTCTGCTGCATGGGCTGTAAAGTGCATTTTACATGTTTAAAAGATTGGAGGGGAAATCAAAGAAATAATAATAATGTTTTGTCCCACTACGTTATACCAAACTCTACTCTTATCTTAGGGTTCAGCAGTTGCTCTTCTTGGCATATCCCTAAAAAAGCTAAAAAGTTAAGCCCACATGGGTGGCACCTGCGCCTCAAAGGAGTAGGGTGCTGGCCCCATATACCGGAGGTGGCGGGTTCAACCCGGCTCTGACCAAAAACTGAAAAAAAAAAAAAAAAGTTAAGCCCACACAGACATTTATAGGAATTTTATTCACTGTTGTCAAAACTTGGAACCAACCAAGATGTCCCTCCGTAAGGGAATGGATGAATAAACCGTGGTACTTCTGGACAATGAAATAATATTTCATCACTAAAAAGAAATAAGTTACGGGCCAGGTTTGGTGACTCATACATGTAATACTAGCACTCTGGGAGGCCGAGGCAGGTGCATTGCTTCAGCTCAGGAGTTTGAGACCAGCCTGAGCAAGAATGAGACCCTCATCTCAACTAAAAATAGAAAAAAAAAAAATTATCCAAGCATTACGGTGGGTACCTGTAGTCCCAGCTACTCGGGAGGGTGAGGCAAGAGGGTCACTTGAGCCCATGAGTTTGATGTCGCTGTGAGCTTAGATGATGTCACAGCAATCTACCCAGGGTGACAGAGTGGGACTCTGTCTCAAAAAGAAAATAAGTAAATAATGATAAAATAAAATGAAATGAAATCTATTAGAATTACATGGAATTCAAATGTCCATGTCAATAAAGATTTATTAGGACACAGCCATGATCATTCTTTTGCACAAGATCTGAGGCTACTATAGCATCAAAGCTGGGCCATTGAGACAGAGATTTCACGGACTGCAAAGAAGGAAGTTTGCACTATTTGGCCTTTTGCAGAGAAGATTTGGTGACCCCTTCTCTAGACTATCCCATATCGGACACTAATCCCTGTCATTGACATTGGAAAGACAGCCTCCTCTGCATGGCTGAGTTTCTGGCATTTTAAATTTTCTGTTTTCTTTAATTAATGTCTGGTATAGAGTTTTCACTGTTGTGCCTCATTCATAACCTAAAAACACTTAGTTCATCTCCCAAAGGGACAGGTTTTTAAAGACCTGGCCTCATGTCAACTTACTCATAGGAGGAGAGGATTTTAGTCTTGTGGTTTCATAACATATCGACTGGTCTAGACTAAATTACGTTTCCCAGAGTCCTCCCATCAGTGTGTTTCTGACTGTTTCGTGTTGCGTGGGAAACTTTTGAGGCCAGAAGTAAAGAACCAGTCATGTTGCTTTGGACAATGAAGATGATGCTGAGCAACCACGGAGAACCCTTCAGGAGACCCCTGCCTTCCCTATCATCTAATTGCAGCCTGAATTGTTTCAGAATCTGCATTCCAATCCTGACCCCTTATTCCTTTTCTGACCCAAGCAAACTAAATCCAATCAATCAAAAGATAAGATCCCCGGGACACATGGGGTAAAGTAGAAAGGCTCACTCAACATGCAGAATGTGGACGGGCAGTAGACAGAGTTTTAAACTACAGATCTCACAGATTTAATTATAAATAAGAGAAACAGAAGTGTTCAAAGCTGTCTCGCATTTAAGTTGTAGAAGGAGACACTCAAAGGCTCACTGTGTTGCATCGAATAAAAACAAATACCGATGTGTGTAAAGAAAACTTTATTCAAGAAGTTCACCCAATAAGGAGAGAAACTATGGCAACGGTAGGGGGGGTGCTGGAAGGGGATGTGCAGACAGGGAGATCCTCAAGAGTCTCAAAGGAAAATGTCTGGAAAGGACCAGGCTGAGGGGAATGGCTGGCACTCACTACAGCGTCTTCCTTGTGGGTGAGGTCTGCTTGTTCCTGGGAAGGGCTGTTAAGAAGGGTCTGTGTCCTGGCTCAAACACAGAAGGGGAAAAATTTCATGGTCCTGTGGTATAGCAGAGAAGTGTACATGAAATACCGTCAAATCAGAGAACACACACTGTATTCAGACGCATTGGCAGAATCAACACTACAGCTCACCTTTTAGGAGAAAATCAACAGGGATTTGAGGGGTCTGTGTCTGTCTTAGTCCTGAATATTGAAATAAAGGGGAAAGTGGGCACTCATGAGTCTTTTCTAAGTCCCAAACATAAAAAAATAGGGAAGGGTTGTTTCTTTGTTGTGGTTGTTTTATAGGAGTTCACGTAATGTTCAATGAGTTCAGAGTTACCGATTGCCTTCCTGACCTGCAATTTCTTTTATAGCATTGAAAGGTGAGTTTATCACTCATCGTTTACTGAAGTCTCTCTTTCTCTCTCTGTCTCACACACACACACAATATTCATAATTGTTCTGTGCCTTGGAATAAATGCATGAGCTATTCCCTTGGGAAGATCTTCTACAAAACAGGTCCCACTATCCCCATTTAACAGAGGTCAGAATAACTCCAAAGAAGCAAGATAACACTTTTCTAAGTCATGACTTCTCTCACTTATCAATTCAACAGTGGAACAAGGGTCATACCTCACCTGCTGTTATCCAGCGTGCCTGCCTTCCGCATTTTCGCCCAAAATAACGACAATAAGAAGATCCATCCTCGGTTTTTGAGATGTTGTGCTTAAATGGATATCAAAGCAGTAAAACTTGAGGGACTGAAAGGCAGCATTCTAGATCAATAAAATGGACACGCACTCCCAGGATCTCAGTGAAAACTCGCAACCGATAAAAATGTTATTCCTACCCAGAAGGTAGAGATTCAATCACTGGGTGTGATTTGGAGTAAGAAGTGGAAAACCCGAGACACACAGAGAAAGCCACAGTCAAGGCAAGGTGGAAAAATGGCACATGAAAGTCAAAATTTGGTCTCTGTGGTCCCTGACTTTGGTATTCTGCAAACACAACGGGACAAGAGGCAGGTGTCTCTCCATGGAATCTGATGCGTAAGTATGGTTAATCACCCTTGCCTGTTAGGGACAATTCACTTGATAAACAAAAATGACCTCCAAATAAAACCCGGAGCAAGTTCTGCGTGTCCAGCGGTAATAAAAACATCAGAAGGAAGCTGAGAAGTACAGTCCACCTCCCCGTTTTTTTGTTTTTTCTGTAGTACCCATAGTTAAAATGCATCCAACTGAGATGTCAAATATTCTGCAGAATCCACTTATCCGAAAAGCATGACCAAGACTTACAACCAAATTGCAAGGAAACATGTTGAGCCTCAAGATGGTCCGATTTGGAAAGGATATATTGAACCACAAATAATGGATTAATGGATTCTCTACAGTGCTCCAGAAGATGACTAATGACGGGCGATTCTACAGTGGGAATTACTTATGGGTGCCGGCTAATCAGGGCCAGAGGGTCTGGTCTTTGCTGCCTTTTTCTTGTGTGTGCTGAGAGGTGGCCAGATTTCTTTCTAGATGACTAATGGGCCGGCCCCAGGAGCATAAAATGTACAGGTCTGAAATGTGCTCTGCTATGCTGGCTCTGTGGGGGGAAAAGCCACTGGAGAGGGATGCTGAGCTTTGCACACATCCTTGCCCTTGGTGCTAAAACGTGTACTGCACCGTGGTAAGGGGCTGGCAGGTGCAGCAAAGGGAGAGTGACAAAAAAAAAAAAAAAAAAAAAAAAAATGACTCTAATCTGATGTTCATAAAAAACAGCAACTGGCTATTATAGAAAGAAAGGACTTAGTAACAGAGGCTAACTTGGCAGAGGTTAAGAAAACCAAAGACACTGCGACGGACATGTTACAGAAGCAAGGGTGAAACGGGCTGACCCAAAACATACGTCCTTACTTCCTGGATGGAGGTGTTTCCAAAGCAGTGGCATCCTGTGCAAGCAAAAGAGGGGGTCAGGTAGTTCACGCCCCTGGCTAGGAGGGAAAAGTGAGGACTTACAAGCAAATGCTTTCTCTTCTCGACAAAAGGCAAAAGCAATTTATTCCTAGACCTCAAAAGTCCACTCTTCCCTTTGTAAAGACTAGGGGAAATGTGTATTTAATTATGGGATGGTTCTCCCAAATGGGATGGCATGGCTATAGGTATAAATTATAAAAAGCTGCCGTTTTTCATCTCCCTTCCTGAATACGCAAAGCAAAAGTCAAAATATGAGTTTGGTTAATACGTATTCTTTTTCCCCCCCAAATGACAAGGGAAAGAAGAGGAAATGAGTATCTTAATAATGCAGCAGCCTCCCGTGGAATCTCTGCAGCGGGAGGTGGATAAGGTGGGGGGCCCTGAAAGATCATAGGACTCGCGCCTCGGCCACTTCCTGCTGTTCAATCCCTTTTACTTTTGCTCATTGATTCCTGTCCGGACAGGGCCTGCTAAGGGTGCACACACTCATTTATTTATTCAGCGGGCACACAGCGGTTTACCCTGAGTTAGCAGGCAAAGCAATTATATTCTTAATCAAATAAAGATGAATGAACTCAGGAAATAGACTACATAATTTCTTGTTAAGAGCAAGCATCTCTTTGAAAAAAACCATAACATGTCTCCAATTTTGTATGCCCAATGGGTCTGTGGATGAGTCAAACCCATTTATCTATTTTCTAAAAGTAACAGACAATGCTTTCCCAAGTGATTCAATTCGTGGGAGGGAAAAAGAGTCTTAAATCATCTGAACATGTTATCTGCAGAACATTTTCTGAGATGGGCTGGGATCTTAGATCTCAACCTGCATTCTTGTTTTCTTGGAAAGCGGCTGGGAATGTAGGTTAATCATTCAGTCCGTTTTACCATTCTTCACTTCTGACGATGAAATCAATTTTTCTTCCTTTATTATAACTTGGACTAACTGCCCCTTCCAAATATCAGATGTTTTTCAATGAGCCTTTTACAGTGAAATAATGATGCTTATAAATCCTTTTCTCCAAGAAGGTATTGGGATTTTTGCTTGCTGTTCAGTGGAAGATTGGTAAGCTATCTCTATTAAGGATGAGTTATTCTAAATCGGATCCAGATAGTTAATCAGTTGCTATTAAACTGGTGTGACTTTTGCTGTGCTAGGTTTTTAATACAGCAGATTTTTATACCAAATAATAGAATCTGCCAGATTCTAAAGGCCTTTGACACATCGTCTATGAAATTAGTATGCAGGGCCACTTGTTGTGTTTTCTGTACAATATTCAAAGGTAAAAGGTTTTTATTAATAGCCCCTTGGAATATTTTATTCTGAATACCAGAGAAGGGATTAGGATACCATTAAAAATCCACTTCTAAAGTCACACACTGGCAAGAGAGGAAGACTGAATTCCTACATTGAACACTCAGATTTGCTTTCTTTGGAATTTATGTTTTATTTACTGGTGAGGAAATGACTCTTTAACTCTATTTAAACCAAGGTTGCATGAATATTTAAAGTGATGGGTCCAACCAAAGGAACATTTTTATCATGAGATGAACAACAGAAAAACATTCTCAGCAAGACGGCAAAGCATTAAAACTGTGATATTAAGATATCTCTTAAAACAGTGATATTCAGCACCTTAGCTATTAAAATAGACTGGGAATAAATTACCTAGTGCGGGGCCTTTGTATTACGGCAGTAAAAAGAAAATTAGACTCCCAAAATATGTAAAGCGATCACCTGAAGGGGGAAATGAATCTGTCATAATTACCATGAGGGTACCTAGCCTGTTCTTAGAACTTTCGTGTGCTCAATGCCATGTACCAAGTGGATTTCTGCAATTACCCCCTACACACACTTTGCAAATGAGCCACCTGAGGCTGGGAGAGATTAGAGAATTTCCTGAAACCAAATTTAAATATGGTAAGGAAATAGATTGTGTACCTAGGTTTGTCAAAGGGAGTGTGAGTTTGTAAGTATATGCTGAAGTACAAAGGATTTGTCCTTCCTTGGGGAGGCAAATAATTCAGTAATCCCACAGGAAAATACTAGGCATTTAGCAAAAATAATAGCAGCAAACATATATTAAGTACCTGCTGTGTACGAAAATGCAGGGTATCCTAAGAAAATTTAACAGGGATAAGCAAGACAGGACTCCTTTCAAAAGCTGATGGTTCATGTGAAAAGGGAAACAAACTAAAAGAATTATAGAATAAAATCGTGGCTAATAAAAAAAATGTAATTTAATCAGGATCCTACATTCTCAAAGCGCGACTTTTAACAATATTTTTGTCTGCCTGTTTTAAATGAGAAGATCATAATCTTGTCACCACAACACTTATCAAAATTTATTCTTCTATTTTGTGTGTGTGTGTGTATAACGTGTAATTTTTAAGGTCTAATTTAACCTTTCTTATCCAAACTCACAAGTCCTGTTTCCAGGATCAAGATTTGAGTTCTTTTGTTTTCCACAAGACAAAGAAAAATCAAAGGCATTAAATACAGCTTGCTAAAAATTGGTAGCATCTCTGTTATCTGTTTTCTGAGAATTTGCAGAGCTGTCCATCAACTCTAATAATGCCAATTTTAAGGTCTAGACCAAAGGTCGGAGGGTAAAAGACACCGTCGCGTGTGGTATGATGACGCACTGCCTGTACGGTGGTGGTCTTGTGAGATTAGATTACTGTGTTTTATTTGTTCATTTTTCTCTGCTTAGATAAACAAATACTTTTCATCCTGTTACAACTGCCTACAGGATTCAGTTCAGGAACAGGTTTACAAGTCTGAGCCCTAAGAGGGATGAGTTCTACCACGTAGGCCAGGTGTGCAGCAGGCTGCACCATTCAGGTGCACGTTGATGATCTCACAATGAAGTCACCTCGTGATGCACTATTGAGAACACATCTGCATTGTTAAGGGGGGGCCTGCCTGTATTCCAAATATTCCCTGAGGTCAACTTTATCAGTCTCCAAGCGGAAATGCTGATATTTCACCACTCACCGCATGGGATGTGGGTTTGTGAGATTGCAGTGTTTGTAGGATAACTTGTTAGCTGTACGCATTTAGAAAATGCGATCTCTCTGCCCCATAAGGGCATGGAGTAACAACATTGCCTCTCCTATGTACAGACACCTGGTCAGTTTCCCTGTTAGCCCTTGCCATTAAGGCATTTATCCTCACCTGGAAAAAGCCAAATTGAATTGAAGTAAAACAGAGACCAGCATGAAAGAGTATATACTCAACTCTGACCTGTCCTCCAAAGGATCAATACTGCAGGGGTCGCAGAGAAGGTGGCGAGTGACCACAGCTGTAAGTGTGATGCCCATGCTGTGGTCAGCACAAGGATGTAAAAGAAAAACAAAATTTCAGGACACTCTAAATTTATAATGCCAAAGAGGGAATTAAGCCCCAGAGACTGAGCCAGGGAGCATGCTTTCAATTCTGCTTCTTAGATTATATCATTGCTCTTATTCTGTAATTGATAAGGAGACACCAGACCTCTTCCTTCTAATCACTGCCCATTGGTACACATCAACTGTACGACAGTTGCCTCTTCACTGTGGAAGGTTAAATATGCTCTTCTTGAAAGAAAATGACCTCCTGGACTAATCAGATCATTGTAACTATGCATTAAGCCTGGCGTACAAGAGTACTGAAATTCTATTAAACTTCCCGGAACTTTCTCTATATAAATGATCCCAAAACTTCTGCACGTTAGAATGCTGACTTCCATTTTTTGGAATCTGTGCTCTTCTAGACAGCCTGTCCTCAAGTTTTATGCTTGAATAAACTCTCATTAAACAAGATTCTTACCTGTTTGTTTTAATCTACAATAATGATTCCCTCCGTGATATCCATGTCCTAATCCCCAAAACATGTGATTGAGCTAAGTTCCGTGGCTAAGGGAAATTAAAGCCGTACCTGGAATTAAGTTGGTAAATCGGCTAAGTTTGAGAAGGGAAGGTGAATCTGGATAATCGAGTGACACCAAGCCAATCAACCTTCAAAATAGAAGAAAGAGAAGTTGTGAGGGTTGAACTTGGGGTCAAAGAGATGCTACATTACTGATTTTGCAGATGGAAAGATTGGATCTTGAGCCAGGCAGACTCTAAAAGCTGTAAAAGGCAAGAAAGCATCCTTCCCTGGAGTTTCCGTAGGTGCACCATATTTCTAACAACTTGATTTTACCCCACGGAGACCCAATTTGCCTTTTTTATTTCCAGAATTGTAAAGCAGTACATTTGTGTTAATGGTAACTCATTACAGCAGGCAGAGAAAGAAACCACACACACAAACATGACCTCAGAAAACACCACTCTTAGACACTGCCAGGTGACACCCTTCTTTGTTCTGGGAGGAATCGCCTCTGACCTTCTGATAGTCTCATTGCCACAACCTGCTCGAGCTTATCTCGGTGCCATGTGGTACACGTGCCTCTTCACACTTAGTCTACAGCTTAAGAGTAAGGTCATGTCTTAGTCACATTTAGATATATTGTAAGTGATTTATAAAGGGTAGAAGAGAGCCAGGCGTGGTAACTCATGCCTGTCATCCCAGCACTCTGGGAGGCTGAGGAGGGGGATTGCTTGAGCTCAGGCGTTCGAGATCAGCTTGAGCAAGATCAAGATCCTGTCTCTACAAAGAATAGAAAAACCTCACTGGGTGTCATGCTGGGCACCTGTAGTCCCAGATACTCAGGAGGCTGAGGTGGGAGGATGACTTGAACCCAAAAGTATGAATAAATAAACAAACAACTCAATATTACAAGAGGACACAAATTTATACTGTAGGATTTGAAAATCAAGTTGGATGTGCAATCTCAGTGTCCCCAGAACTCACCTTCCATACTCCAAGAGTGGCCCATGGACCAAGGAATACAGTGTGGTCCTCTCAGGAGCTTGCTGCAAATGCAGACTGTCGGGTCTCACCCCAGAACAAGTGAATGGGAACCTGCATTTCAATACCATAACCAGGAGGGCCCTGTGCAGACCACAGCTGGAGAACTTCTCTAGACAAGGTGCTGTCCACAAGAGCTATATATTTTAAGCAGAAGGGCAGCATCTGATTTTATTGCTCTGAGAGGTAGCCTGGGATTAAAGATTCAAACAAACAAACAATATATATATATATATGTTCTGCATATATATATATCCTGCAGGTGATTCTAATGTGCAGCCAAGAATAAGAAGCACTCCTTTATCATCAACACTGTTTTTGAATAAGTTGTTTTTCTTTTATAAACCTACCAGGCTAGCCATCTTTCACCTAATGTCGATCCTCAGCCCAAGGTATACCATGTTCATGGAGTAGACATTTTTCTCTTGTCAGTTCTCTCGTCCTTCCTTCTTTCCTTTTGAAAAATATATAGCTACACCATCTTTCTACAAAATGGGGGGGCATATTTCTCTTTGCAAAGAAAGAAAACCCTCATACTATTTAAAGGCATTTGTCTGGTCTGAAATACAAAAAAAAAAAAAAAAACCTTTAAAAAGTAAAGGATACTCATCTCTAACAATCCTCACTCCAATGTAGTAAAACTCAACTACTGTTTTACTGAAAGTGGGTATAAAACTTTGTAAAGTGTGGGTGTCATAGATTTGCTTCTTTTGACAGTAAATTGTAGAGTATGCTACTACAAGTGACTCATCAATCTGACAACATTGCAGTTCTTAGAAAGACAGTTAAAATGTTTTTATCTTAGAGAAAAAGTCGTTATTGTGTGGTTTACTTCCAAATCAAAGCAAAGCTAAATTTAAAAAATTATCAAATAAGTGTGATTGCTCTCGGATTTATCAAAGCATATACATTTGTTTGAGATCAGGCTATTTATTTGCACATGAAATGCAGACGTCTGTGGCACTGAACATCTATGTTTCTCAATATCGTCCCTTCTCCATGTCTTCACCCAACACTTGTGTGTGATGCTTTACTCGGGAGTCATTTGACAGTGATTTTCCAGGCTGTTTGTCTCGGGGCTTCTCTGAAATCTCAGCAGGAGACATCTGCAGAGCCCACCAGTCCTGAGCAACCCTGAATCAGAGCATCCGTGAGGCTGCCCTTGGCCACTTGCTATCAGGAGCTGGAAGACAAGTAGTTTGCCCCTGTCATAGCTTGGATGAACAGGTGTGAGGTCAGAAGGCTTCTTGGAAGGTCCTGGTGGAGTGCAGCACCTGTCTTTATGAAGGTGGATGAATCAGTGAGCAATCCTGTGTGGCTGTTCTTCTTCCCAGTTTTACTCTATGTGCCTGGCCTCCTGCTTCCAGGGAGCACATTCTTTCCCAGAATGTCTATGCACAAACTTTTTCCTCCACTGCTAGATGATCCCTAGCTAAGACAATGACCACATTATCTGCCGAGCTCTCCCCCTCATTACTCTGCATGTGTATTTGAGTCTGAAACTTTTAATTTTGAATCTTTGTATGCCCTCACACCTGGCACAGAGCTAGGAATAAAACAGGTATTCAAAAATTATTTGGTGAATCAGTGAATACATTTCCGTGTCTTATTTCTCCAGGAGGTTTGCTTCTGTAAGTCTCTAGCTTTTTTTTCTTCCCCCGTCAATGTTAAATGCTACATCTACGCCCAGCCAGCATCTTTCTATAGTGTACTTATTCAAGCATTTAACTCCTGTTCACTGCTTGTTTTTAAGTCTCAACTGGCCTATTCATTTTACGGACAATGTCTTGGAGACAGAAATGAGAGCCATCGCATTCATATCATGCAAGAAAACATAAGAAAATGCTTGGCAAACAAGATGCTCTACAAGTGGAGATGATAATAATGGCCACCCTGACCGTGATGAAGTGACGATGTTGTTGCACCCAAAGCCACCACCCCAGACCCAAAATCAAGGCTGAGTTCACAGACTGATGGTCTTCCGTGAGTAATTCTTTACCAAAGCTTAATTCACATGTCAAGGCTCATTGCTACGCAAAGGGAGAGAAGTCATTATGCTCAATCCCAATTTCCTGAATTTCTGGAGCAGCAGTAGCTGTATTGTTTGGTCACTATCAGATACTGTCCTGGTAGGTCACTCCAGACATCTCAAACTGGCTGGTGAAAAGAGAGTCTACTACTGTGGTAAACCCTGCCATTGCAACAGGAATGAACCCAGGGGATATTATGCAAAATAAGTCAGAGAAAGTCAAATACTGCATAATCTCATTCCTATGTGGAATCCGCAAGCACTGGGGACATAAAAGCAGGGAGTGGTGGGGTCCTGGTCAGGGACTGAAAGGTCAGAGAGATGGGCAGATGCTGGTGGAAGGGTTCCGACTTTCAGTTAAAACATGGATGAGTTCTGGAGCGGTAAAGCAGAGCGTGGTGACTAGAGTTAATAACAGCATACTGCAGCGGTCTCTGACATTTGTGGCAGAAGGGGCCAGTTTCATGGAAGCCAGTTTTTCCATGGACTAGGGTTCGGAGGGAATTAGATTGTCATAAGGAGGGGTAAACTTGATCCCTCTCATGCACAGCTGATAGTACAGTTCATGTTCCTGTTAGAAGCTAATGCTGCTGCTGCTCTGAAAGCAGGTGGAGCTCAGGTCAGGATGACGTGCATGATGAGGAGAGGCTGTAAACACAGATAAAGCTTCCTAGCTCGCCACTGCTCAGCTGTTTACTTCCTGCTGTGCAGCCCAATTCTTAACCTGCCATGGGCCAACCCACAGCCTAGAGGTTGGGGACCACAGGGACACTGCATACTTACAATTTGCTGAGAGACTAGACTTTAGGTGTCCACACTCTGAAGGTAGCTATGTGAGCTGATAGCTGTGTGGACTCACTTGATTGCAGTAATTGTTTCACAGTATGGATGTGTATCAAAGCATCCCACGGCACAACTCAAACACATCTGATTTTATTTGGCAATCAACCCATCAAACTGTTTATTTTGCTGTTCTCCGTAGTCTAAAATAGTTTTAAATAGTATTTGAATTAACTCTGATCTCTTGTTCTTAGCGAGGAAATGGGTTAGGTATAGTTAGGTGGTTTGGCAATGACTATTTCTAGGGTGACTGTTATAATTTAAGCTGCTGTGTTGTTCTCAAAACAGGGAGTCCGTAAAGTTCATGTGCAATTTTAAATAGTTATGGACACCCGTATTTCACCCAATCTTGGGTACTTATTTAATCATTCTCTAGTATACAGAGGTTCACCAATTATACAATGGCAAGAAACTAACCTCTCTCCTCCTGATATTTTTTTTTTCTTTTTCTTTTTTTTTATTAAATCATAGCTGTGTACATTAATATGATCATGGGGCACCATACACTTGGTTCATAGACCGTTTGACACATTTTCATCACACTAGTTAACATAGCCTTCTATTTTTTAAACATAGAATTAAAGAAAGAAATCTTTAGGCTACATATCCATTGAAGTATACAGTGATAGGTCAAAAACAGATTAATCTGATTGCAATCAGGAGCAGGTCGTATTAAATACAAGCTCCTTAATAGTGATACGTCATTTTAGAAAAGAAAATGTTTGGTATTATTTTCCGACTCTAAGATTAACTTCAAGATACAAATTGGCATGTGTACATACACGAACAACACAGGCGGCGCAATTACAGATTTACAGGAGCTAAAATTTCATGGGAAAGGAATTGCAAGGCAAGGTGTGAATTATGGGAACCATATAATTAGTAGCTACTCTGCAAACTGTGATATCTCCTCAAAGTATCGTGTTTTTGTGTTCCACTTTTAACACTCGCATAACTGCTTATGCTACTTGATCGTCATTATTTGTTATTATTAAAGGCTTGCTTGACTTTGGTTTTTTTCCCCCTCCATTCCTCTTTTACAACAGTTTCATCTCGCTTTGTCTTTGCTACCTTCAGACACCTGAAACAGGGCTCTCTGGAGGTGAAAGTTCCCCTCACGAAAGCAAGCTTCTTCCACCCAAAAGGATACGTACGCCACATGCATACCCAGAAATTCTCCATGTGAAAAACAAAACCTAGCTTCTGATGCTCCAAGGGGCATGAGCCGTTTCTGGAGAATCCCGTGGATCGGGTAAAGCCCGAAGCTTTGCAATGAAAAAAGTAAAAAAAAGGAATTTCAGGAACTGCAAAACTGATGTATTTGCAATTAGAAGTCACGTTGTCTATGTGTGTTCATGATATCTGTATCATGTTAAAAAGTGGGATTCACAAACTTTTGTAATATGTGAGATTGGAGCTTTTGGGGGAAATATCTCGATGATTACTGAGTATCTATGATGATCCAGTAAGGTTGCGATAGGGCTTCTTCACATACCTGGTAGATAAAACACACTGATTTAAGTCTACTGAGGAAAGAAAGGGGATTGTGCACAGGGAAAGAAACACAATCGATTGAGTGCCATTGTTCCAGGAATCTTTGATGAAAAACTTATGTGAATTATTCTTAGCACTATCTTACAAATAATAAAAATTTTTTGGTCATTTTATGAAAGAAATGGCTCTATACTATAAAAGCTAATTTTTAAATCTTTCAACTGAGAGACACTGCAAGATTAAAGATACTAAATGCAACTCAGGAGGGATGATCTGTCTCTGACACATGTCCCCACAATCCCAGCAATGCCCTTCTCTAAAATAAGAGAGATTGTCTCATAATGGGCACAATTTTGTATAATCTCACACTATGTGCAAATGCAGTTCAAAATTGAGATTTCTTTCATTATGGCCTCTTAAAAAAAAAAAAAAAAACCACTGTGACCTTGTCAGCCACACTGACGTAACTGGAAGCAAAATTTCTTCCTTGAAACATCTTATATATGAACATTTATTAGTGAACAGAGTGCTATTTAAGACGTGCCATATTATGTCCAACACAATGGTCACAAGAAACTTTGCGACTATGGCTCAGTGAGTAGGGTGCCGGCCCCATATGCTGAGGGTGGCGGGTTCAAACCCAGCCCCGGCCAAACTGCAACAACAAAAAAAATAGCTGGGCATTGTGGCAGGCACCTGTAGTCCCAGCTGCTTGGGAGGCTGAGGCAAGAGAATCACGGAAGCCCAAGAGCTGGAGATTGCTGTGAACTGACACCACGGTACTCTACCCAGGTGGACAAAGTGAGAGTCTGTCTCTAAAAAAAAAAAAAAAAAACTTTCAGCCAAACATCACAGTCATTACCCGCGTGGATACAATGTGTTTTATCTCATAGAAGAATGCAAAGGCATTTTGCTATGCTTGTTTGGGATAGCAACCTGACAGCAAAGTTCTCCTGAATCCAGGCAGTAGAAATTCAGGAACTGTAGGAAAATTATCTAGTACTGTTAGCACAAGTTACATTTCCCTCAAACTCCTCAGGGACTACCCAGGACATATTATGATTCATTCTTTATTGTGACAAAATTAACCCATTGAAACGTAACCAATCATTCCATCTCTGGATACTATTTTAGCTATTGTTTCTTCGAATGTAGATTTCCAAAGAGACTGAATGTCCATCCCATTTGGAAAATATCAACTAGAATTGCAACAGCCATTGGGCTCCAAATTTTCTCTTGATGGCAGTTGTGGCTTTCTAAAGGATGTTACACAGGTAGAGCCGAATGTTCATCTGATGAAGCCGTTCCCAACAGGAGAAGCCTGGTGGCAGTGGTGGAGGTCACTAATCAGGTTTCACTCTCCAGTAACTTCTGTTTTGAAGGCTTTAAGTAGTTTAAATTACCCAGATGCACAAGGAATAGCCTACAATGAGTCGTCCTGTTTACAAAGGCTACTGGCAGAGAATGTCACCAGTAACAGCGGAAAAGGAACCTCGCCCTGAATCTCGATTGGCCTGGCTCATCATGGTGATTTCTAGGGGGGACAGTTCACTCCAAGGTTAACCATTATATAACTTACTCTTTATAATTTTTTTTGACTTTTAATCATATGGGTATGTAAAAGTTGTATACATTTATGCAATACATGTGAGTTTTTTGTTGTTTTTTTTTAAACATAATCTTACTTTGTGGCCCTGGGTAGAGTGCTGAGGCATCATAGCTAACACCAACCTCAACCTGTTGGGGCTTATCAATCATATTGCCTTAGCTTGGCCTACAGGCACCTGCCACAATACCCAAATCGTTTTTCTTTTTTCTTTCCTTTTTTTTTTGCAGTTTTTTGGCCGGGACTGGGTTTGAACCAGCTACCCCCTGCATATGGGGCCAGGGCCCTACTCCTTTGAGCCACAGGTGCTGCCCTTTTTAATTTTCTTTACTTTTTTTTTTTTTTTTGCAGTTTTTGGCCAGGGCTAGGTTTGAACCTGCCACCTCCGGCATAGGGGCCAGCACCCTACCCCTTTGAGCCACAAGCGTCGCATTTTTTTTTTTTTTTTTTTTTCTTTAGTAGAGACGTGGTCTCACTCTTCCTCAGACTGGTCTTGAATTCCTAATAGGCTCAGGCAATCCACCTGCCTCGGCCACACAGAGTGCTGGAATTACAGGCATGAGTCACCACGGTGCCCAGTCCATGTAATGTTTTGAAACAGGCCTGCAATGTGCCAGGATCAGGTCAGGGTAATTTGCACATTCATTCCTTAGTCATTCATAACTTCTTTGCATTATATATATATTCCTTTTCTGCCCTTGAAGTTATTTTAAAATATACAACAAATTATTGTTATCTATAGGTGCCTTGTTATGCTACTGAATACTCCATCTCATTACTCTGGTCTAACGATATTTCTGTGCCCATTAACCATCCGCTCTTTCCCTCCTCTCTCCTCTGCCTTTCCCAGTCCAAGGAGCCATCACTTTATGCCGTATTTCAAAGAGATCCATTATTCTAATTTTTACCACCTGCATGTGACTGAGAAGGTGGAAAATTTGTCCTTCTGTGCCTGGCTTATTTCACTTCACATAATGATCTCCCGTTTCATTCCTGTTGCTGCAAATGACAGAATTTCCCTTTTTGCAGCTGAGTAATAGTCCCCTGTGTGTATAGAACACATTTTCTTCATTCACTTATCCACTGGTGGACACTTGAGTTGACTCTGTGTCTTGGCAATTGTGAAAGAAGCTGCAGATAATGCTTAGAAGACCTGTTTCTTTTCTTTTGCATATATACCCAGCATTGGGGTTGCTTTGTCATGAGGTTGTTCTGTTTCTCATTTTCTGAGGAACGTCCACACTACTTTCCATAGTGGTGTTACTGACATTCCCACCAACCCTGTAGGATTCCCCCTTCTGCATATTCCTGCCAGCTTCTGTATAATTTCCCTCTTACACAAGCTGGATGGACTGGGTGCTTTTCCTCACTCACCCAACATTTATTGAGTATCAAGAGTGTGCCACAAAGAGATTTGTGGATGAGCAAAGGTTCTTGGTTTCAGAGTCTTGCAATCAAATGAGAAAGAGGGACAAATGAGGGAAGGGTGATGGTGTCATGCCACAGAACGTGGAGGAGACATCTGCTCCGAGACGACCTGTGTACAACTTCAGGAGGCTTGGAAGGATGCTCACCTTCTCCCCAGGACTGCTGAGAAGCAGGTGCGAGGATGAGAGTCAACATATAGGGATTTTGTTCTGCAAAATGGCAGCGTGAGAGAAAGCATGGACAAACACATTAGCCTGCTGGGGACGGTCCATATAAATGCATTTGTGCCCCGTTGTGACTGGCGTTTTGAGCTGGCGTACAGTTTCCAGGAGCATCTGTGATGGAGCAGGCATTGGTACATCTTTCCTTTCCTTTTTTTTTTTTTTTTTTTTTTTTTTTGCAGTTTTTTGGCCCTGGCTTGGTTTGAAGCCGCCACCTCTGGTATATGGGGCCGGTGCCATTCTCCTTTGAGTCGCAGGTGCCACCCCGTCTTTCCTTTTCTTAGCCAAATAATATTCCATGTGCAAATGCACCACATGGTATACACCCATTCATTGATGGATGGTCTTTCACTCCATTGCATTAGGCCCCTCAATATATGACCTCCTGTTTATGTTTTGTAAAAAGACCAGTTCCACAGGCTTCTCTGCCTCCGTCTCTGCGGTTTCTTCCCTCTGACACCATTCTGGATATTTGTCCTTTGTGACAGTGACAGGTGGCTGGGGAGAGTCACTTTACCCTCTTCTTACTTTCTACCTCTAGTTTAGTTTTCTTTTCTTTTTTTTTTTCATTTCTTTATTTTTTATTGTTGGGGATTCATTGAGAGTACAATAAACCAGGTTACATGGATTGCATTTTTTAGGTAAAGTCCCTCTTACAGTCGTGTCTTGCGCTAGTTTAGTTTTCAACCATCACAACAAAACCACCTGGATACTCACCCCTGTCATTGTAGGAGGCTGAGCTGTTTCCAGCCTTAATATGTCACTTCCCATTTTGATCAGACCACAGTAGGACGCCACGTATCTTCCACGGCACCTGCAGCCCGCTCAAGTCTGCACGGGAACCTCTGACAGACATGTTTCTCTTGCACACAATGTAACCCCCTTTTACTCATCTGATTTCTCAAGTTCCTTATAAGGGCAGCTCAGGAATTTTACCTCTATATGTTCAACTAAGGCCTTGCCCAGACCAAGAAATGGCCAGACAACAAGAATAAAGTCTCAAGAATAGATACCAATCAACTGTCTGAAGTGAACGGAAAGTCAGTAAAAGCTGGCTGACTTTAGAGGTGAGTTGACACTCGGAATCAGCAAACCACAAGGTGGGGTTTTCTGTTCTTAGAGGTTTTAACCCAAGAACACTTCACAAAGCCCCTGGCCTTTCTGGCCAGGAGAAAAAGAAGACAGAATATCGGGAAACTACACCCTCTGGAAAGTGAAGGGGCATTTCCCAGAAAGAATATACCAAGAGAGACCAGAAGCCTCACTGTCTGTGTATACACTTTCCTCAGCTGCCCGGCTGACCCATGCATGTGCAAAGCAGGGACAAATCTACTCAGCCACAAACCAAACAACGGAGGTGACATTGGTGTCACCTCTGCCCACCGTAGGTGACTGAGAGCAGTGAAATTGATCATCTGGTACATGCACACACATAATTAATAGGGATCAATAAGACCCCATGTTGCCATGCCATAATACTCCCAATATTCAGGCACAGAATATGACTGTCACTCAACATACAATTTTCAAGGAATACGTGATCCTTTCTCAAGAAAAAAGATGAACAACACAGGCTGTCCCCTCCTTCCTATCAAGTTGATTCAGATGTTGGAACTGCCAGACAAGGGCTCTCTAATGATCATTATATATATATACAGTACTGATGAAAGATGTGCTCAGCAGGAGGGGAAAGTAGGGCTTCTTGGCAGAGAAGCACAAACAGTGATAAAAATCCAAGTGGAAATCCTGAAACTTAAAAATGCAGGAGCTGAACCAGATAATGGACTCTGTGGACTTCACACACAGAAGGATGTGTCACAGGAAACAGGAGCTGATCCTAAAGAGGGGTTTCTGGAAATTTTTCAGAACAAAAGGAAAGAGAAGAAAAATTGAAAAACATATGTATATAAACTCAGCCCCTGGAGCAAAATACCAACAGAAGCAAAATCTAATCAATGCACGGTTGGCGTCCCAAGAGGAGGAGAGAAAAAAAAATCTACAGAAAATATAATTAAATAAAAATGTCTCCAATGCAGGGGTACACACGATTTTATACATCCAAAAAGTTTAATAAGCCCCAAGAGAATAAACAGTAAGGAAAAACATGTGTAAACACACTGGAGTCAAACTGTTGAAAAACAATGATAAGAAGAAAATCCTCAAAGCAGAAAGAGGAAAGGGAGACAGAACTTACCATTCAAATCATCGCTGAATTCTCAGGAAGGAAGTTCCTCTGCTGAACCCTTCTAGGATGACAAAAACTCTGCTGGTCTGCATTTTTGAAGAGCTGGTAAAAAAAAAAAAAAAAAAAAAATGTATATCAAGCAAAAGCATCGTTTAAGAGCAAAGACAACCAAAGGTATGATCTCATTAAAAAAAAAAACAAGAAATGTGTCACCTGCAAAACACAGCTATAAGACATCCTGAAAGTTGGAAGTAAAGTTTATTTAGGAAGAATAAGTCGTATCAGAAGTGGTAAATATCTGGATATATATAAAAGCCCGTTTAATGTATAACAAATGGGAGGGGAGTTGGTAAATGAAAATATACATTTTCTAGTTTTCCACATTTACATGAGGTTCTACAACATTAACTTTACATAGTCTGTGAACAGCTATGAACTTTATGCAGTCTGTGAACAGGGCGTGCATAATGGATTCCTCAATGAAGACAGGGAAAAAAGTGTAGCTGAACAGCTGATCTACCCTTAAAATGGAATCCAAAAACAGTCAAGCAATCCAAAACTAAACCAGGAAAAAAAGAGCAAATGAAAACCAGGAGATACATACCTGATAGATGTAAATTAAACAACGTTGAAACATTACCGTAAATATTGATGGGATAAACAATTTAGGCAAACACAGAACTTGTCTCAACGGATCAATAAGAACAACCAAGCCACAGTCTACTCACAAATGATTTACACAAATAGTTGGGAAAAGGTAACACCCTCCAAATGGTAAACCTAAGTAGGTTAAAGTCAGTAAGTATCAGATAGAAATAGAAATGTGTTTTTTCAAAGGGACTTTAGAAAAATATTGGTAACATAGCTTGATTTCTAGCTGCCTCCAAGTTAAAGTTGTCCACGTGCAACATTCCTTACAATACGTGATGTGGAAACAGGGCAAATGCCCGTGGGTAGATGAATGGACAGCAACAATGTGCAATAGATATGAAAGGGGCATTATTCAGCTATAGAAAAGAAGAGAATGCTAGGGCAGGAGGATAGAAGGGAGGAGGGATGGTGGGAAGGAGGGAGGGAGGGAGGGAGGGACGGAGGGAAGGAGGGAGGGAGAGAGGAACGGAGGGAGGGAGGGAAGGAGGTAGGGAGAGAGTAAAGGAGCGAGGGAGGGAGGGAGGACGGGAGGGAGGGTCGCGACGACTG